>JAAGNO010012028.1:0-117207 GCA_033439905.1 Ceryle rudis
CTGTGTGGCCTGCCCTGGGTGACCCTGCTCTGGCAGGGGGGTTGGACTCCATGATCTCCAGAGGTCCCTTCCAACCCACTATTCTGTGATTCTATGATAATGTTTTATTGAACCAGATCTAGATTTAATTTGAGTCAAACTTTGTTCAAGGAGTTACAGCAGTGACAGTCCTATGAACAGTCTCTGGGCATGTAGGAAGCAGAAACACTGTTTATTAACTTCTACTGATATTTGCCTGGTTTTGCACTGTAAAAATACTCCCATGATGTTGTGGCCCCAGTTCTAGAATAGTGAGGCAACACTTCTATACCAACACTCCCAGAGTTTAATAAATAATATTCATTTTTAATAACTTCCACTGTTTAATAAATAATGGATAATATTTAATGCTGATTTGACTGCACAGCAGAAAAATCTCATTGAGAACCCTGGTTTGATCCTGTTCATTAAGGGCAGAATCTGCTCTCCTCTGAGATGAGTGCAAAGGTTTATTCCTTGATATAAGGTGCTTTCTCTGACTACAGGTAGTCAGAAAGACTCTCTGTACTAACCGTACTGTACTGTTTGCATTCAGATACAAACAAGACACTGCTCAGCCCAAGCCACCCTAAAATCAGGTCCGTGAAAGTAAATTATGCCATTGCCACCATCTGCTTCACCTTCCGTAGCATGATGCACAGATCCACCTCCTTTTCTCTTGTTCCATGATATTTACAGGGAGGTAGAGATTGCTGTAAGTGAAGGCCACAGCACAATCTTACTTTTCTTCCCTTTAGAAAACCAGAAAACTCTAACCCACAAAGATATGACTTATTTATTGACTGAAAAGTAAGATACAAGGCGCCTAGCAGCCCCTGCACCAGCGGAGGAAGAAAAACAACCTACTAAAATAGATGCAAGGACCAGAAATGACACTAAGTAATGAAACAAGAGCTATGAATTATAGAAAGTAAAGCTAAAAATCAATATGCCGCTTTTCTGGAAGACCACGCTCGGTTTGAAAAACAGAGTAGTTTTTGCTGAATGTTTAATTAGTGATAGATTGTTAAAGAATGATTCCAGACCATCTGGAGCCTATTCTGTAACTTGATCTGGAAACCTCTAGCTCAAAAATAATCCCTGTGGGAAGGCACAAACATACATAGCACAACTCCACCAGCAAGTCCGCGGTCTATATTTTAGATAAAAATATGCCATCTTTACCTCCTGGGAAATCAGAGATGAAAAATAAAAACCCAACAACCCAGTGAAACAGCAAAATACTAGAAACAATTGGAGAAGCAAGGTATCATTTCTTAAAAGATCAATGTGAGAAGAGTGTGAAGGTTTAGACCAAACAGCTTGATGAGCAGCTTCACCTTCTAAACATTGAAAGATGGGCTCATTCAACAATGCCAGATCATCATCGTAACGATCAAGGTGCATCTTCTGAGCTTTTGCAGCAAGCTTAAACTAAGACTTACCATGCCAGGCAGAGGAACAGAAGCCCCCATTCCACTGGGGAAAAATAATAGAGCACCACAGAGAAACAGAACAAAAGTTGTTCTAAAATAGAACTTGGAATGATGCCACAGTTAATAGCTGTAAACACGTAACACGCTGATGTACTAAATACAGCTTTAACCAGAAGGGGAAAAAAACAAGCAAGTCTTGACACAGATTTTTGGTTGCCATCAAAGTACAAAGAAAATTGAAATCATTTAAGACAGGGACTAGTGAAAGATTTTTATTTTCTTCTTAAATTATGTTGGATCCAACTCAAAGGCTTCCTCCTTCAGTCTGTACTATAAATGGAAGAATGAACAAGGTGTGTTCCCCAAACACAGCACCCAGAAACACAATTTATATACGGTTTGAGTTACAGTCCAACTGCTGCACTATCTCCAAGGGTGACCTGCAAATAGTGTTCCAGAGATTCTATAAAAAGCCTTTATTAGAATCACAGAATCATAGCATGGTAAGGGCTGGAAGGGACCTCTGGAGATCATCGAGTCCAACCCCCCTGCCAGAGCAGGGTCACCCAGGGCAGGCCACACAGCAACAGATCCAGGTGGGTCTGGAAAGTCTCCAGAGCAGGAGACTCCACAGCCTCTCTGGGCAGCCTGTTCCAGGCTCTGTCACCCTCACAGGGAAGAAGGTCCTCCTCATGTTGAGGTGGAACTTTCTATGCTCGAGTTTATACCCATTGTTCCTTCTCCTGTTGCTGGTCACTGCAGAAAAGAGCCTGGCCCCTTCCATTTGACACCCACCCTGCAGATATTTATAGACATTAATAAGGTCCCCTTAGACAGTTGACAGACAGTCGACATAGGAGATCTTTGCTGCTAAGAATCAGAGCAGACCTTTCCAGAATATGGTTTTGTTTTAATCAAGTCGGTATTTTAGGAATCTAAAGAATGAGGACTGGAAGCGTAAATGAGTTCATTTTGGCATTGGGAAGTAAATGGAAAAAAAAAAAAAAAAGCTATAAAATACAAACTAGCTGCCTATCCTTAAAAATCGAGATGCAGTCTGAAAGTCAGAAATGAAGATGTATCTCTAACCTGGCCCATGGCTGAGTGATATGATCAGGCAGAAACTTCCCAGAGGGTGTTACAGGCAAAGTTTCCATCCTCTTCCTCCCCATCCAGAAGTGCAGCCAGTGCTCACAGCATAAGACACAGATGTGGGTACCTAATTTCCCTCTTAAACCGGGGCTGCATCTGGCTCTGCACACAATGACACCGAGTATTTCAGGCATGAAATACATTTCTTTCTAACCCTGGGTATGTTGTGAACTCCAAATGGGGTATTTGGAGCTGTTCAAGAAGCGGGAAAACTGGTTTTAGTAAAAATCCTTTGAAAAATTTTCCTTTCTGTGAAAAATGTTGACAATATAATTGATAAATCAAGATCCTTGTCTTCTTTCAATGCTTAGCACAAGTTGGAAACATCCCTGTTCTACAGCAGTTCACCTGCTGAATGACCAGTTTCAACTGGCATACAAATGATCTTTAAGGGATGAGTGTGTGTGAGCAGCAGAAAGTGGAAAGCAGAAGGATTCAAGCTACTTCTCCCCCATGACCCCAAAGACTATACACACAGGCTTGAGATTTTTTTTTTTAACAGAAAAAAAAAAAAAGATATTTTTGCACTTCCTCCTACAATTTTCCTTAATGTTGAATAAAATTATCTGTCACAGACATCTTTGCAGATTATCTTGGCTTCATGTAACACATTAGCGTGCGTAAGGAGGAGGCAACAGAGCCCACAAGACCAGTTTTTCTGTGTTACTGATCTGCAAGGATGACCCTCATTACAATTAAGTTAGAATTTGGGGGGGTTTGTCCCAGAACCATTTCATACTAATTACATTTCCTTTGAAAAATGAAGAGAGGAAGCATAACATGGGTCATCCCATAGGGCCGCTTTGTTTCCATCATGTCACTAAGGAGTGTCAATTTTACTCCTCCAGCTTCTTCAGCAGGAACAGTGTCACTGCATCCAACTGCTAAACTCGGGGAGTTCAGAGAACAACAACAACCACAGTATTCAAGTCAGTTACTTACACTACTTTTAACTCATGGAGGAGGAGAAGGAAAGGCAGATTACTGTTGCTCTACTAGAATTCCAGAGGAGGGACAGTCACAAGCTATCTCCACACTTGTACCAGCCTAAGCATCTGTTTGTACAGCGTTAAGACCTCAAGCAGCAAAGCCCCAGCTCGCAGCAGCCCAGTCTCCTTCAGAATTCATGGCTCGAGCTTCCTTAAGAGAGCAGTTCTTCATGAATCTCCCACTGACACTCAGAAGAAACACTTTTTAACTGTGGGACCAATTCGCAGTCCTTCCATTTTAGCTGACATGATTGGGAAATGTGATCTCTACATCACCCGAGGGTCACAGGGGCTGTGAAAATTTGATCTCCCAGCTGTTGCGGCTCCCAGACCAATATTTTACTATATAATACCATCCGTGGTGGTCTAACTCCATTATTCGGGCTGGGAGCCCACACACTGCCCTTCTGCCACCTCAGCTGTGCAGGCTCCCAGCACCTTCTGGTGGAGGGCTGGGAAAAACCAGCCTTTTAAATATCCCCAGCAGGAATGGCCAGAGCTCAGGCAGAAGCATGCTGACACTTCTGGTGCCTTGAGAACAGTCACAAGGAAAACATCCTCACAGCTAAGCAGTGGTCAGTGTGGAGTCTGCAGCTCCACATCTTCAACAGAGGGGCATAAAGTGACAGCCAGATAGGAATTCCAGTGGCTGAATCAACACACGTTGGCTTACTGGGGAACCAGCAGTGATTTATCTCGTGTATTTTCCTCATTTCTTTACTATTTTTTGCAGGGATTGCAATTGCTTACTTTGGCTTTCCAGGTACCTATTGGAAAGTTTTCAGGGTTGGAAGAGTTCTGGAGAACCAAAGCTCCATTCACATGCCTATTACCTTAAAAGTTTACCTGCTGCATCCCACAGATCTGAGGACAAAGGCCAGCGGAACTCACAGAGGGCTGTTGTTAGTTTGTATTGACAATGCAGCCACAAACGTGGTGCAAAGGAAGCAAATATTGCCCTTTTCCTTTCTGAAAGAGCGCTGTCATTAAAGAACTCCGCTGAACAGAAAGCTCAAATACTGCAAATAGCCTCACGTTACAAGGGCCCGTGTCACTGGTGTTACAAGATGTCTACATGGAAAACAAGTCTCACCATCATTTTTTTCTGCATTCTCTGTTTCTCTTCCTTTAGGACAGTACAGAAAAAGTTCATTTGATAAGAGCAAAAACCCAATAATAATATTATCCATACAATATTTAAATCAGGTGCACTTCTTTCAGAAGGAATTAAAATAATTCAACTTTTTACTAGCCAGCTGCAAAAAGACAATGCCTACATAAATAATGGAAGGAAAATTATGGGGGAAAAAAAGCAGCCTCAGGTCATTGACTTCTTGACTCACCTTTGAAACTCAGGAGAAATGGTTTGATGATTTTAGAATTTATGTTATCTGTATTTCTGTTTCAGTAAGCTAAAGTCAAATGGATAAAAATCATATGGCTTAGAGCTAAAGTAACACCAGCATAAACTGCTAAGACACTAAAATAAAAACAACAAAATAAACATTTCTCTCAGTGAGCCTAGACATTTTCTCCAGCTGTACCACTTTTTTTTCCCTCTAAACAATTTTTTTTAAATTGATTTCCTATGCTTACAATGGGTCTGCTTTGGAAAAACATCAGTCTCTGCAAATATGTGTTCTATCCAAAAGAAAGAAAAACCCAGAGAGCAAAAGTCATCACCCAAACAACAGAAATGTAAAACATAGATGCAAAAATGTCTCAGACAAAAAAAAAACCCAAAACTATTCTACCTCCTTACCCACGTGTCTCTAGTTTTTTCCATTATACAAATCACAAACAAGCAAAGGCACTATGACAACGCCTGGAACTGCAAGCAATTCACAGCAAATGCTCCACACTCAGAGACATTTAATCACTCGACAGAGGCCAGTGATGGGATACTTGCTTCTTATTCCTGCCACATAAAACTGAGCTTCTACCTAAAACTGAGTCTGTGCTTAGGAAGCCGGAGTGAAAAACTCCTCCTTTAAAATGGTGGTTGAAATTTACTGTGACTGAATTTCAATAGTTTCAGTTGTCCATTAAGGTACACTTGAGAATACAAAAATGCCCTCTGCCTTCATTAGCTTCTATTAAAATCTCATCTATTTCCAAATACATCTCCATGTCTTCTACAGCTCTGCCACGCACTGAAAGGGACAGCAATACTCCCACGCTCTAAGCTCCCACTCTCTTCTTCTGTAATAAAAATAATAGACAGGCAGCCACGTAATGCAAAGATATAACTCTGCCAAAGGTCCTAGAGACATAAAGCACAAGAACAAAAGCCCTGGGAGCATCGTTCCAGTTAGGAGTATCTCAGTACTTTTGTGATAAGCTCTGATGAACGGCCCAGGCACACCGAATGGGAAGAGGCTCCAACTTCTTCAAAAGGACAGGCTAGATGTAAATCCTTACACACAACAGGAGAGCCATAAATACACCAGATCATTCAGAAGCAAGTGTTAAACAAAGACCATACAGCTATTTCAAGGACGTGGGCTTTGGAGGGAGGGAGAAGCTACTCCCTTTGGCTGCACACTTCCTGTAAAATGAGGAATTTTTTTTAAGAAAAATGAAATGACAGTTGTTCTCTGCAATTATGTCCACACATACTCCTCAGCAGATGGTCAAGGCATCTGTCCTGTTTTAAACTTGCTTCAAAATTTTAACAGGTTCACTTGATGGATCTGCATTCTCCCCTCTCCTTTGGCACACTGATTTCATCACTCCCAACAATGGTTTTACTCAGCACTTCATAGACGTGGCCCGACTTGACAGCCATACATTTACTAACAGCAGAACTAAATGCATTTATGGCCCATTATACTTACCAAAGTCTGGCTTGGCCTGAGATTACAGGAGCATTACAATTCCTATTTTGCTGCAAAAGAGCAAACTCAAAATAGACTATTTTTCCTTCTTTTAAAGGATCTTATTTCTGGTGCTTGATTTAAGGACCACTTTTCTTTTGTAAGGCAAGCTGATGCAGCCTAGCATCAGTGATTGTTTGCTATAGTGCCTTGCACTGCATTCGTCTTACTTGTTTTCTTCAGTATGTATGACAAATAAGCCCAAGTCCCGAGTGGGACTTTTGCAACTAAACAACAGCAGCAAATAAAACCAGATGAAGTTCTTTTCAGAACGTGATGATATGGCTCACTAGTGCGAGTGCAGCAGCATGCATTTTCATCAGCAGAAAACATAATCCCGTGTTTTCAGTCAGGGGATAGCTACACGATTGTATATTCTACGGGCTAAATAATTCCAGCAGTACTTTTGGTTCATTCTGCACTGGAAAGGACATTCTTGCAGGGGACGCCTTTCCAAATCTACTATTCATGCAGATCCCCAGGGCAAACATGCACCTCCATTTATTGTATAACAGCAGGAATGAATAATCTCGTATCTTCACTCATTAGGCTCACACTGCATTTGGAAATCAAGTTAAAATGGAACTGTAAGAGATAGTCTATCACATAGGGCAGGGGAGACCGAAAGGACCACAGTGACACAAACTACATCCTTCTACAGATCTGTCTCAAATCCAGCGCTTCTCCAAGTCCAAGTGAGACATAACATCCTGCATAATGGGCAGGATGATGGATTTACTGTTCTTTCTTCTGTAAGGAGAGTAAAAACCAATCCACCACCAAGAACACAAAGCTAAACAGCTCTACGAAGTTCACTACTATTTGCAACTCCGCTGCTTTTTCAGGCTGGATATCCAGCTAGCCTGGAGAGCTGGCTTCAGGGCTGACTTCCAGGCTTCTCTTAAGGATTAATGTCTTTCCATTAACCCAGAATCTGAGATGTGACCAGCCATTTTCCAAATTAGAACTTTGTCTGCTGGCCTGCCTCCAGTCCTAGAACAGATGAACATTACAGGTCATTGCTTCCAGTTTTTGTCCTTGTATGGACCATTTTCCAGTTGCATCTTTGTGAATTAATACCCTTCAGCTCCTATCCTGGGTCTATGGTTCATGGGTGTCCATGAACTATTAAAAACTAACCCATCCAATTTATTTTGTATGAGCCTTGGCAAACACTCAGTCAGGAACACTAAAAAAACTCATGGAATGCCAGAGGCTCTTTTCCATTTCCCGTATTTGGTACATTTCACACCTTCCAAAGGATGCTTATTTAAGGATAGGACACCATTTCAAACTGCTTTATCAGGAGCCAACCATTCAGAGGCTGAAACTTTAATGCCAGAATTCTGCAACCAGCACATTCTAAGCCAGGAAATCTGAACCAAATAATTCACTCAGTAACAGGATTCACTTCAGCAAGTGCACAAACCCACCAGGATAGAGACGGGAATTGTTTGCAACTCACCATAGCAACAGTGCACCGAGGCCAGCTATCAAAACTCACCCCTCCTCGGTACATGATTTATATTTTGCAGGAATAAACAGAATATCAACAGCCCTCTCCCTGGCACCCTTTTAAATCTGAAAGAGATTTCAGTACCATGCTTTGGAAATAACACACAGGTGGGTGGTTGTGTTTTGTTGGTTTTTTTTAATTTTTCTTTCTGTACATAATTAAAACACTGAAAAACTTTCTGCATAGCCCCTCTATAGGTCAAGAATAGGGCAGGCAAGCCTGCTCCCATTAAGGTTAATAGAAGCCTTGCAATTGACTTCAAAGGGGAAGAGAATCAAGCCCTGTAGAGTGCAGTAGTGTGTTGATAAGCACAAGAATAATTGTTTTACCTTCACCCACTTTAACTTATTCAAAGGTTTAAATTTATGGCCAATGGTGTTTGCTCCTCTCAAAGAGGTTTGGCAAATGTATAGCATTAATCTGTGACCTGATTATCCCCTTGGGCTAGTATACACAATGAGGTAAAAAGAAACAGTAGGCTAAGTTGGCAATGACTCCCACTGAGAAATCCATCCATATTTTACATTGGAGTGTGACCCCTACACAGATTAGGCTCTTACTCCCACAAAAGCTGATTTGCATCAGTTGCCTTCCTTCCAGATGGTGACCAAAAAATGCACCAGGGAGACTTGCACAAGACACCCTCAACATTATAATAGCCTCAATGTGACTTTTGAGTTTATGACCAAATTATCCCATTAGTACACAGCTCTATTGTTACCCAAGTGTAATTACGTGAGATAAAGGCTATCCTTCAGCAAGGGCAGATGTATAGCGCTAGCAGTTTATTCTCACCCAGTTCAGCATATGTTATTTCATTCATCTATTCTGAAATGCAAAGAAAAATGTCCGTGTCACTTCATAGTACACATTAAATATCTGCTACACATTTTCTCTGATGAGTCTTCTTGCTCTGGGTCCATACTTACTTTGGTATTTCTAGGATGCCACATTTCTTTCTAATGCCACATCACTGAAGATGAAAGCAATACAACAGGTTTAAGAATTGCATACGTTTCTGCATCTACACACAGATTGTATATTTCTGCAAGTTGTGCTTTCAAAATGTACCGTAGTCATTCTAGTTTAAGTGTCTTTGAAGTAATGCATCTGTTAATGCTCAGGTATGGTTTTTCTGTAGGGAAGTCAAATAAAATAACTTCTCTGGTTTGCCAGGGAAATGGCTGAGAAATATTTGACTCTGTCCTGCCCTAAATCCATCTCTTCTGATCAGACTGAAGAAAACAACTCTCATCTCCCCGTGCTCATTCTCAGGTGGGTTCCTTGCTCCCAGGCAGCAGGACTGCAGTTTGGCTTTGCCCTTCCACAATTTCAGCAGGTATTCACCACTGGCGCTTCTGCTATCTCTGCTCACACACCACACGCCTGCGCGCTCACGCAAGACCCAAGAATTTGGTCCTAAACTTCTGTCATTGCAGGGGTTAGTTTGTGCTACTGCTTCTTATATAAACGGGCCTTCTCTTTTGGCTGATCATGTTCCCCAGGTCCTCAGTATCCCTAGTTCTTTTCTTACCCTGAAGAACTTCCCTTTGCTTGACTCACCTAAAAGATGTTTGATGTGACAGTTTTCTCCTTGCAAATGTATGGAAATATATCAACATTCATTGTTTTTAGTGAAGAAGTATCACAGTCAGAAAAGACCCCATTTTACTGAGCACCAGGCTCATGTTTGCTGGTGATCAGCTGAGCCTCACTCTCTCTCATTCAGGTTTTGGAAGCGAGACATTTTTAGTGCTGCACAACAGACTCTCCTTGGCCTCCAGATACCACACGGTGGCTGCAGGAAGCCAGAGCCCAGGAAGGATTTCATGTCATGCAAGAATAAATCCACCTTTGTGCCCTGTGCAGAGCTGCATGACAGAGGTGGTGTCCCCTATCCACCACCTCAGCACACTCCCTGAACCAGCACATCTGCCCATTACGTTTAACAGATCATACAGCTTATGACTTTTATAAGAGAATGAAGGCAGAGTATAAAAATACAAATAGAATTGCTGAAAACAGAGCACAAAAAAAGTAGTTGCTTCCCCACCTCTGCCTACTTGCACTGTGCTTGAACGCAGCAACACTGGCAGAGCTGGTATTATCCCATCATAGTGCTCTGCAACCTCCCACCCAACACCCTGATACATCTCAAAAATTTACTCCATACTTACAGAGGCCATTAAAAAATTCATGTAACTAAGCAATTCATCAATAATCACCCAATTCCGTTTTAACTAATGAGTTATTTTATCAATTATCTAACATCCAATGTCCAGAAAGTAATTCATATTCAATTAGCTCAAAGCCTTCACATTTGCCTATGAGTCTTTGCTATCTCAATCACACAGAAAGGTATCTGAAAGGCTAGGAGTGCTTTGATAATCTTGAAAGGTAAAAAATGTTAGGCTTATTAGATTTCGAAAGCCTTTTGGGTGATAGGTTTAAGATCACTGGTCCTCCTGTCTTTTTCTCCCTGAAACTCCAGTTCCTTTACCGAGAAATACGATTTTAAACAGTTTGATTCTATTAGTGGTGCAATCCTATCAATCAGATTAAAGGTGTACAGTATTGCACAGCAAAAAAAACAGTCTGGAATGACAGATTCTTCAAAGCAAAATTTTAAGTACATTCAGGATTAAAGCACAGTATTGATTTGCTGCTTGCATGACTGTGGCAGAGACCTCTCCGAGCAGGAGAGGGGACAGGTATCCTTGATCACCGCGTTGAGTTTTCCCCGAGTCCTGAACATATACAGTGTATTTACTACATGCTGCTCAGACATACATACACAGCAGCTGAAAACCACTCACAGCCTGTAATGTGTATCTTTAGTATCTTTTTGTCATCTTTTAGATGAAAAAAAAAGAAAAAAATCACACGGCAATAAAGAGCAAGTGTATTTAGCAGCACTATAGGTCTTGCATTGCCAGGGAGTTAGGGTGAAGCAGTTGAACTAAGCCCAGGAAATGAACTTTATTCCATAAAATGGAAGAGCCCAGAAAAATAAAAATCCACAGCCTTGTCCAATGTAAACAAGGATGAGAGGGTGTGGGGAGAAGCAAATTCCTTACTCCTCTAAAATCTGGCAACTGCAAACCAGAAGGCATTGACAAAATGTAAGATCCTAAAAATTTCCCATAGGAATGACAGTATAGCGTGTTCAGGCTCCCATCTTTAGTTGCCAGCAAAGATAAAACTAAGAAACAACAACTATAATTATGAAAAAAACAAGATTGCATGCAGGAGAGGCAGGGTAAAGAATCCTTCTTAGATCCTTCAGCTAATTAGTGGCAATCCTCAACTAAGAGATTGATTAAAACCAGAAGACACCCGGTTTAACAACTCTTCCTAATCCATTTAAAATATTCAAGAACACCTTAGCCAGTCATGTAACTCCTCCTGTGAAGGCGTCAAGATCCACTTTCAAACTCTATGTTCCTTAGCCTTTTGCTCTGCTTTGAAGTTAATTTCAGAACTTCAGTTCTTCTGGTTACAAATTCAGTACCCGAGCTGAAATAGCAGTGAAAACATTGCATAGATCACAGAGTCACAGTTCTTTCATCCTTACTAATGGATTAGTTTAAGAACAATCAATAGCCCAGAATATTGGAAATCTATAAACTTAATTATCATTGTATTTTAAATGTACAAGAGGCATTCCATTACTATCCGAATTTCACACATGGTTTCCAAACAGGAGGTGACAGGACTGTAAGTGTTATCTGAACAATGCTTTAAAAGAAGGCCTCAGAAAGTACAAGATGTTATATTGAAAACATGAGTAAGAGAGCTAAAGAAAACTCCTTCCTTCAAGGACCTCACGGCCTTTCCCAGACACTGATCCAATCCAAAATAAAACCAAACTTTCCTATTATCTTTTTTCCACCAAGCCAACGAGACACATTTATCAGCCTGATTCCTTCCTCTGAAGCCATGTCAGTTTTATCTTAGCCTTTCATCCTCATTGTTTCATGTTAGCTTTATCCTGAGTTGTAATGTAGCTTCTCATTTCCTGTTCCCTAAATAGACAGAAAATTAGGTTCTCGGTGCAGATCCCAAGTCCTATCTTCTTTTTTTTCCCCTGCCAAAAATAGCTCGTTTCAGTGAGCTCGCTGGAATCATCGCAATGCTCAGATTTAGCACGGCTCTGCTTTTATAGCCTATTTAAACAATATACTTGATAGTCTCCCATCTGCAGCTGGCCTGAACCAAACCAGAAATATTCACATGATCTTTGTTAAGCTACTGTCTCCACAGTTAAGAATCTAAACTCTTTATATAATCCACATAGCATTTCTTTCAGAGCACCTTCACTCTTCATTTCAAAGGCTTAACAAATACCATCCTATTCAACTATAGTTAGCAGACAAGATTTGGCACAAAGGCAGAATGGAGTCTGCAAAGTCATTAATCCTCTTGACACAAATTAGAAAGAACTAATTTTATTTTTGGTTCCAACACTGAATTTCTGGCTGGTCTGTTAGAAGATCCATATCCTCGCCTGCAAATGGACCAGATCAGAGCACCGTACTTCAACGCCGTAGAGCGGCACCTTTCAAAGCTGAACTGAGTAATATAGAAACCACATGGAAACTGTGTGTCCAGAAACATGAAATGGTTAAAAAAAAATCCACTTTGTAGTCAATACAAATATCAGGTGCCTTAAGTCAGGACCCTGATAGTAAATCTGAACTCTCTATGTCAGCAGCAAGGCAGAAAGAATTTCAGGTTACTATATGCAAATACCACTGCATAAGGTACTGGAGCTTTCCTCTAGCTAATACCATATACATCTTTCACCACTATGTGTTACTCATTCAAAAGAAATCATAAAGGTGCTACACTATTCTTATGCCAATTCATTCCATAGCAAGGGATTAGCAAATTACACAGGTAGTTACAAACCTACATTGTATTATACACCTAATGCTCTGGAGCAATGCCTCATAAAAACGTCAAGTCAATTTGGAAATAAAAGGTATAACATTCGCTTACTCTGTGCTATCTCACTGAATTATTTCAGATACTGGATGGTTTGGGGAGTTTTTATCTTTCAGAAAAACAGAATTAAAGGCTTTAGAGTCATAGCAGGTATTACTGCTTGTTTTTAATACAATATAGTCAAGGTTTCTGTTTCTCAGCTGACCAGTTTCAAATCTCACTTCAAATATTCTACACAAAACGTGCTGCCTGCAAACTTTTGTTGTTGGCAATGAAGTATCAAGGTCACACAGCAATATACATCAGTTGTACACGCTCTGTTTCTTCCTCCTCTGAGACCTGAATTACAAAAGCTTTTCCTGCATATGTAGCACAGGTCTGTATCTTGCAGAGAAGTTTTCGAAGCCTACATCTTGTTTTAGTTCTAATAACTTTAGCAACATTAGCTTAGTTAAATATGCTAGTATGAGCTGAAACACTGAAACACAAAGTTGTGCTCAGCCTGTGTCAGAATTGTTGCTCTTTATGCTAGCTCCCCTCCTCTGCTCTAAACCCAGCCTCTTTCATAGAATCACAGAATGGTGGGGCTGGAAGGGACCTCTGGAGATCAACGAGTCCAACCCCCCTGCCAGAGCAGGGTGACCCAGGGCAGGCCACACAGCAACAGATCCAGGAGGGTCTGGAAAGTCTCCAGAGCAAGAGACTCCACAGCCTCTCTGGGCAGCCTGTTCCAGTGCGCCATTTCCCAGTGCACACAGCCGTGTGGTCAGGTATCTGAGATACACAAGTATCAGCAGGGGAATCCCAGAGAACAGGAGCTGGGACAGGAGACAAGAAGAGTTAGCCCTAACTAACTGGAGATTAGTTCTGGGGAAAACCAGGGCCCATCCTACAGCTATGCTATAGGAAAGGATTCCCTGGGAATCAAAACACAGTAGGGGAAGATGCCAGAAGCAGGAGTGGTATCTACAAATGTACACAGGAAAGTATGCAGCCTGGAAACGTCTGACCGTACATTATTATAGCTGCTTCTCTTAATCCATGGACCTTCACGATGTGAAACCCTAGCAGGTTTTCCTTGGAGCATACAGTAGGGATTTTCATGAGACATGGGACTGTGCACTGTGACAGTCCTTTTGGGGATCACGCAGAGCACAACACTGATTATTCTCACATAGAATAATTACAAGATTTTCACTTGTTCTCTCTCTTCTGTGCCTTAATTCCCTACAGTTACTTTTCATTCACATTCACTGATCCAGGACATTCTTTTTTCTCTTCTTTCCATTTCCAACAATTTTCCGATTCCCATTCCCATCCTCTTGCCTCTTACCCATGTTTTCTAATTCAGCATTCCTTAACGGTTCATGTACCACTTAGCTACCCTATTTCTTCTATTCCTAACTGTTCCTCCAGCCCCTATTTCTCCTACCCTCTCTCTCTAAAGAGCTGTAATTTTGCCGTTCACTTTCAAAAACATCTGTCCACTCAGGCTTGCTATGGATAAAGGTGGAAACTTAACCAATACAGCCTCCCATACTTAGTGCAAAAAACAAATACCCTTTTCTTTTCTGACTGTTCCTTCTGCTGACCACTTCTGGGGCAAATACTCCCAAGTAATTTCTGCTTTTCAGCTTTCACTTCAGGGATTTGAGAAAGAAACAAAGAAACAACTGTCCCTAGAACATTGTAAGACACATTCTTTTTTTAGCCTACTTCAACAGAAGTGTTCGGATACTGTCAGATGTTTTATCTCAGTTTTGTCACCTGCAGGAGAATTCATTGCAAGCATCTTTTAGTGACACATATTTCTATATGTGTCACTATATGGATTTCTATATGGATTTCTGCTACAGACCAGCCATAAACAATTAAACCACTGCACTCAAATGTAGAGCTTCCACTCCTGCTCCAAGTCTGCCAAGAACCCTCCTGCGATTCTTAATACACAGTGTCCATGTAGGCCAGCATGGAAACAGAGCAAAACAACCTGCTAGGATTGTATGAGGTCCTAAATGGCCTACAGAGATTCTGGGATGTTAAGACTTTAGTTTTTAAACACTGAAACCTTCCTAAATCTTCCCGTTTCTTTACATCTCTGCCCTGATTCCCAAAAGCCTCCTAATAGTCTCAAAAAACCCAACCTTTTTTCCAATCACATATTCCCATATATTCTGTTCGCTCTGTCCATTACTCATGATTCGTGCAGACACTTCTGCCTTCATTCCGCCTTTCTCTTGGGTTCATTTTTATCTGCAAACTCCTTTATGACTTAATTTACCCTCTTCTTTATTCTAAGACCCTTTCGCTTCTCCAGTACCTCCCAATTTACTGTTATTCATGGCTAATCTGTTTCTCCTCCTCTCATACATCTTCTTCAATGCTGCAACTGAATGCATCCATCTACAATCTTTTACCCATCAAGTGTGATAAATACATACTTCATGGACTATCTTAAGACATATAATTTTAATTTTAAAATGTATAATTTGTAACCTTAAAATTAGGTCTCTTTTTCTGGCTCTGATACAGACAGGTATGTACCATAAAGAAGTTATTCTTCTGTTAGGAAGGCTTAATGCTGCTGTACCAAATAACAGCTCGTGTATCCCAGAAAGCTCCTCCACGACCTACAAACTTCTGTTTTGCTTAATTTGTTATGAATTTTCCTGAATAAACAGCCCAAAGATCTGAGGACTTAATAAATAGAATTTATTTTATACATGTTCTTCTGAGGTAAACAATCCAAACTATTACTCCGAGCTTTTTGCCCTGCTTTCCTCTGCTAAAACAATCTTGTGCTGTATCTGAAAATGGAGTTGGAAGGAGCCAATGGTGCAGAGAATACTGAGCCCTTTGCTTGGACAAATCCCTAAATTTTACTCTTCAGGACAGCTCTCATTTCAACTCTCTTGAATTAGAATTATCCTTTTTTTTATGTGATTAATTTAAATTAGTAGAAAGCAAGCAGAATCTGGCCCAAAGACTACTGCTAATAAATCCTTTTATTAGTGGGAACATCTTTATTCACAATATAATGTGTTTCTCTAATTCTGTTTTTCAGCAAAAGTATTAATGACATTCTGGCCATATACTTACCCATTTCAGAGTAAGTTTGCTGTTGAGATATTTGCATTATATAATTGTCAGAAGCTGCAGTTAAAAGTTTGGGGGTTCAACACATCTTATTTGCAGTAAAACAGAAGCTAAATGCAGACACATCCAAAGATTTTGAGCAGTACTCAGCAATTGAAAAGCATTTGAACAAACATTACAATGTGATGTATGTTTTTAAAGAATCAGTTTTCTAATGGTGCATCTTTACCAGGATATGAATCAATTGCAAATTAAATCTTCATCTCTGCCTATCTCTGTAATGCCAACATAAATTCTTAAAGCATGGAAGAGTAAAATAGGATTGGACTTTGCAGGAGAACATTGCAGTGTTTCTCGGTGAGAAGCAAATGCTGGAAATCTGGACATATTTTTTGCACCTCTGCAAGTTCTTTCATGCTCCTAGTTCTCTGTACGTTACTTCTGATAATTTTTAGTCAATCAACATGGCTTTCAAGAGTGGCAAACAACTACAAAGCCATCCTATGAAGATTGCATATATGGATCATAATATAAACTTGGATAAATGTGGTTCTAGGACTGCAATTTAATAAGCCATACCAAAAATGAGACTAGACCTAAATTTCAGCATTTCATTGAATTAAATTAACATATATCATCTTTGTTACATGCTTTTCTATTATGTTCTCTGAATACTTAAGAGGGAATAACATCTCTCATCTCTCTTTTTGTGCGTTGTGCTAAACACGTGTGAAAAGTACTGATTTTCGAGTCCTTAAAAATGAAATCTTCTATTTGTGGGTCAGGTAGACACAAAATGCTTAAGGACTTAACACGTGATAAAAGCTACATCATGGAAGTTTAGTTTTCGTCTTACAAGTGCCACTATAAAGGTTAAGAGTACCTCATTCACCAGTGTCTTTTGACTGTGCTTCTAAATAGCCCTGAAAAACATAGTAAAATCTAAACACATTTTTAAATGCTTTCTAAAAAAAATAAATTGACTAGAAATTACATCAATATTTCCAGAATAAAGGACCACACACACGGTCACTGCTGATTAAACCAGTGAGACACATTCATAACAAGAATTCTCATCCACTAAGAGGAGAAATTAATTTCATGCTGTCTACTAAAAAAATAGCTTTTGGCTTTTAATGGTGTGGGTTAGATTTGAATGTGATCAATATTGCATTTCATCATCAATAGTCTCAATTATTTAGTGTCCTTAAACAATGTCTCAATTTTTTGCTAGAGGCTAGCCCTTGAATTACCTTCCTGTTTAAAGCAGAATGTCTTTCCATTTCCTTTGAAAGCAGATAAAGCCAGACTTGTTCTCCTGCCAGGATGAGTGAGGAGGCAAGCAGCAGAGGGCTTGTAGAGAACATCACAGACTTTATGTGACCACGAGGTTAGACTGATGTTCACTCTCTTTTTTAACCAAAGAGAGTTGGAATGATGGAGGTGTGCTGACCTGCAGGAACCAAAACAACTTCCAGTGTTTCAGCCTACTTTCTGAAGCTCACACACATTGCTATCCACATGCTCCAGTTCAGTTCTTAAAACAGCCCAGAAGATACATTAACGTGAAGACACCAGCCTCTACAAATGAAGATACCACCAAGTACATTTCTTCTACTTACTTCAACTCTGTGCTGGGATAGGAAGGGAAGAGCAGAATTCAGTGGCCGTTATCACACAAAAGCCTGACTTTATTCTCTTAATATCCTTTATATCCATGGCTTTCTTCCTTTACAGTTTTAGAAAACGGGTTTAAAGCCACAAAAGTAAATCATGCTAAGGGTAAATTAGTGTTTGGGAGGCTGCACTGTGAATCGAAGATTAGCAGAACTGCACAAATAAAAATCTCTAGGTACACTAGAGAAGAAATTAAATACTCAAATCATAAGATTCCATTTTGGGAAAGCATGCAGATAGGAAGTTTAGGCTCTCTAAACTTTAAAGTCGAATGACTTGGGCTGTTAGTGGCAAGTTCTACTTGCAGACTAAACCTAGCTTAGTCCAAGAAGTGCAAACTAAGTGACCATCTCTCAGTAAAACCGTATCTTAGCATGTTGGATTTTGAGAAATTAGAAGGCAAGGTTTTTTTGTTTGGTTGGTTTGGGGTTTTTTTTGTGTTTAGCATAAAATCCTCAAGAAAATGGAAATACAAGGCTTTAAACATTTTTTCCTTAAAGTGTTACAACATACCACCCAGTATTTTCTTGAAATAATAACCACTGCTACTCAAGATAGCAAAGTATATTTCCTTCAGTACTTTAAGTATAAAAGAGACATTTCTCCAGGCAATCATGGAAAATGCTTTCCTGATTTAATAATGAAAATGGTCTTATTAGCACTTTTGCCACGTGGAATATTTGAACAGAGTTATAAAACGGCTGCATGAATTAGAAAATATTATCCCTCAGCTTACAACTCATGCCATAAAATCAGAATCACAGTCAAATGATAATGAAAAGAAAAAAGAAAAATGTATCTAAATTCTTGGGAGACTCAGCTGCATGCAAAACAGCACAGTGAGGATTCCTGTATTTCCAAGCTTTTTACTTCTTATGGGCAAGGCCAAAGTGGTAAACCTGGTTTTAGATTCAGAAATAAACTTCACCTAATTCCTTTAGAAGTTAATCAGTGCTGCCCTGAAATCAAATAAAGGGATTGCCAAGAGGTTACTGAAGGTCCATGCTTCAAAAAGCAGCTCTTTCATCGTTCCTGATTATTTATATAGGGAACAAAACACAGAAAAAAAAAAATACAACCCAGAAATTACTTTAATCACCTTTCTTACTTGCTGTTCCTATCTCTTTTCAGGAGTTACCCTGAAATTCTGACTCAGCCATTGACTTCAGAGAGCGTAGGATTAAGCCTTAAAAGAATAAAACCACTCAGAGGACAGAAAGAGAACTATATATGAATCTAAAATTAAAATCCCTGTAAGGTATTTCTGCTTAATGCAACTGAAACAATCAAATTCCAGGTTTGCAGCTGAAGTCTCAGAAATGCAACTATAGTATTACCTAGAGTCACTATAATAATGATAAAGAATCAAAATAATGATGTAGTTTCAATACAACTCTCAGAACTAATTACAGTCCTGGTAACTTATTTTCATCACAAAGCCTGCAAATGTAGCAGCAAATGAATTGAACTCATCCAGTCCCATGACTGATGTTGATACGTACATTCAGGTAACAAAAATGAACACATCTGTCAGAGTTTCTCTCATATAATGGATAAAAAGGAAATATTAACAATTTCAAGGCATCCTGAATGATGTAGGTAATTTTATTGCTTGAAGCAATGCTGCCATCTTGTGAGAGAAATGCTTAAACCAAAGATTTAGTTTTCTAGTTTTATCCTATGTGACATGGGGCTTATGAGACACAGAGGCAGGGAATCAAAAGGCATGTGACCTGGATATAAATAGGTCTTTGTCTGAAAACACAGTGGAGATGATAAGCAATACTGTCCAAGAACTAAGAATTCTTCAGTGTCAAGCAGAACAGCGCAGCAGTAAATTTAAAACTAAGCAAACTTGCATTTCAGGTGAAAATTAAGCAAAGGAGCTACAGCCAGTCCATGCTAAAGGCTGGTGAATTCCACTTCCTCTCTCTCAGCCTTCACTATGCAGCTGGTGTCTCATATTGCCAGATTGGAAAATCCAAGCAATTCAACCCCCCTGATTTTGCAAGGTCAGATATTTAACTCTGTTCTCAAAGTTACATCCATCCATTAGGGATGAAGGGACCGAGTGCAGTTTAAGGGAACACAGTCTTCTCTTTAGTCATTGACTAAATAGCAGGCCATTGTATACAGAGAGATGTTTTCACTTGTGTTTTCCCATCAGGAAGTGAGGACTGTCTACTAACGTCCTTCCTCTGTATCCTGTCTCTAATTCAAACACAGTATTTTACATTTCTCTAATTCTCTATATTCTTTCTCTAATTCTCTATCTTCTAATGCACACACAGAGATTTCAAGACAAGGACTATGACCACTTCCAGTTGCAGTGAATTTAATAGCATGGGCTAAAGAAACACCAGCTGCTATTAAATCTAGAGTAACTTTTTCTGACAGTGTTTTTAGAGGTGAAATTGTCACTTCAACAGGTGTTACAAACCCTCAGCAGGAATCTGGTTTGTACACAAATACAGTAACTCTAATAAGATCAAAACATTTTGACTTATCTTTGTGAATGGAATATTTCTACCTTCTATTTCCATGTTTTAAATGTATCATGCAGAAAATTTAATCTTAAAATGTTTCATTTTATCAAAAATGAAAGTAGGAAGAAAACTTACACTATTACAATGACTACACGCCGTAGAGAATATTTAACTTCCACCCAGGAATACTGAAATCTCCTAAAATTAATTTTATTAGCATGGCTAAAGATTTCCTGTGTTGTTAAAAAAAAAAAAAAATTCACTTGCTCTTCCTGGTCACAAAATCCGTGTCTTCCTGCAAACTCCTCACATCAGAAACAGGTTCATGCTGTATGAGTTTACAGCTGCAGCTACAGAGAGTAGCCTCTCCACTCTCACAATGTGTACATTTGAAATAAGATACTACAAGCAGTTAGTAAAATACTTCCTTGCAGGTGTTACTAAAACAAAGCTCTGACTTCTCAGTTGAAGCAACCCACTGGTAGGCACAAGACTGTTTACTAGTCTTAGTGAAATACCCAAGGTGCTTTCGTTTTCATAGTCTCCACCGTTGCTGCAGAATAGACTGCACTCTTGCTCTGTCACTGTCTGTTGCAGCTCTGGGTCTTCATTTAGTCCTTTGAGAAATAGTAGAAAGCACCATCTTGCTATGCACATTGAGTAACACAGCTATTTAAACAACTGCAAAATGTTTTATTATCTCTGAAAGAAAGGCACTACAGCAGAGGAACAAAATTCTACACTAGGCTTCCCAAAGACAAGTTCTTCACTTGGAAACTGAACCAGAAAACTTGGCCGTATATAATCAGAAGATGGTTTTGTTGTTTGAATTAGCAGCTGGATCTGCTCTTAGTAATTAAGTATACTGAATCAAGAGACATACTCTGCTTCTCTGCAAAACATACTGCCTTCTATTTGCTACAACAATGCCCCCTAATGGTTTTTATTCAATACACTTAAAGTGTCTGGAGTCTCTAAACTCTCTGCTTTGTTGAATCTGAAACCGCTGTCTATGCCAAATCACATTTAAGGAGAGATCAGAATGTGCTGCGTTTCTCCCCCCTCTGAAAAGCTGTCCTGGATTCATAGATAAGAGCCTCTTCCTTTGAAGGAGTGTCAGTTACAGCTGTATGTTCACTGGGGAGATCCCAAAAGCACCTACAGGCTGAGTTCAGCCAAATACCCAGCACTCCCCCAGTGTGAAGCCATTATCATCTGTCTCTGAATCCATTATGATTACACAGATTTTAACTGGCTGGTTTTTATTCTAACTGGACTTCTTCATTATCAGCAAAATTAAAAAGAAATCACTTTCTGAAACAGAAGGAATGCTCACCACAAAACCGGTTAGCAACAGAATGTTCCTAAGCATTTTTCAGTACCCTAATTCAGCAATTCACAATATCCATACTGTTAAAGATACAGCTTCTTGCCCATCCAAAACCAGGACTAAATATGATGCATCTTATTCCAACAGATTCACAGAGTGAATTTTGAGAATACCGTAGTAAGAATTTTCCATACATCCATTATCTGATGTATTGTGCATGTTGAAACTATTTTTATCCATTTAGAAGAGTATGGTAAGGAATGCAGAATTCTAAGAAGAATCTCCATTAGAATTTCTGAAAAGAAATTATTTCCTGAGCAAAAAGCCTATTCAGGCTATAGTTCACCGGTCCTCCCTGAAAGAATTGTTAAAATACTAAGTATTTCATTTGGCAGGTATAGTTTATTGCATTGTAAGCATCAAGTAGCGAATGACTCCTGCTCTGGCAGGGGGGTTAGACTTGATGATCTTTTGAGGTCCCTTCCAACCCCTACCATTCTGATTCTGTCACTACTTACCTAAACTGAGGGTTTTAAGAGGTCTTTTCTTACAGAACCCCTGAGCACGTCCACAATTGTTAATGCTACACACAACCAATATCACTGCTAAAAAGAACATTATTTGCCAAAATTGAGGTTTCAGAACCGAAGCATACATTAAAAGAAAGTACAAAGAAAAGTTAAGAAGAAAAAAAGAAATGCAACTTATATTTTTGACCACAAGGCTGACCACTTGCCTTCTGTTTCCTGCATGTTATCTTCACCTTACCTGTTCAATTAGGAACACTGCTGCCATCAGTATTTAACCAAATCTGTTTATGCTCAACTCGTTAAGAAGTCTCACAGTTGTTGATGGAGGATGTCAACCACTTTCAGTACAGCCTTGCTACTTCAGGTACTCTTACCCCATTTTCAATAATAAAAGACTTATGTATCTGTTCAGACAAAAAAAAAAAAAAAAAGAACTCTAGTTTACTGGAGATAGCAAGTTTGTAATAAAAGATTGATACAGAAGCTTGTATTTTGACCATGGTGACTTTGCTATCCCAGACATTCCATATTTCTTCTACACACTGCACATAAATCGGCGATACCTTAGGGAACAGGTTACTTGCCTCACTACTACAAATGGACTAGACACACAAACCTGATTGAGATCACAAAACCCGAGCTATGAAACTTAACTAGCTCATCACTCCTTTCTCTATATCCCCATCTTGCCTTCCCATCTATTCTTAACACGTGGGAAAGCACAGGATTTCCCTTTCAGCAGCAACACTGAATCTGACAGATGTATATAAAAAGGAATAAAATAAATAGGACAGTTCTACGGACAATTCTACATAAATAGGAATCTGCAGCTCCTCTATTTTACAAATTGAACAAAATGCATATTACCTTATCCTTTCTTGAAATTTGCACTTGCAAAACCAGTAGTAATTCAGACAAGAAAACATAAAGTCCTGATTATCTGAATAATGAGGTCTTGAGGCTATGAAAAGTAAAGCACCTCGAGTATTTCACTAAGACCTAGAAAAGAGAGAGTGCAAAGTTACAGAAGAGCAACTTACCACTGTTCTGTTGGAGCTACGCCTTAAGTATTTAAGAAGGTTACATCTTAAGATTAAAAAAAAAAAAAAAAAAAAAAAGGGTGGTACAGATTGCTAGATGAAGGAGGAGGATCGTGTTCTCTGCATATAAATGAAGTACTGCATTTCCAATTAATATAGAGCTCTGTAGAAAACATACAAAAGTAAATAAGAGCTTTATTTAAACTGCTGCAATGTTTAAATCAAAAGTGAGTATGAATTCTCTTGATGAAAAAAAAAAGTAATTTGCCACAAAAAGAAAAGGTAAGACAAGTAAAATGCTTTCATAATACCTTTGTTATTTTGGACTAATGAAGTTATTTTTAAAAACAGAAAGAATACACAGCACTTCTTTTTTATACTTTATATGCCTTTAAAATTTGCTAAGCCTAAATCCAACAAAGTTTCATTCAGTTCAACCTCCTGCCTCTCTTACTCTCCTTTCCCAAAACCAAAGTCAAAACACTAACAACACAGAAACACAGACTTGCCAGGTGCTCCTTGAAAATAATAATAATAATAAATAAATTTTTTAAAAGGAGAGAAAGGGGGGTATCTAAATATAACCTACAGTAAGTTATGCTAGGAGTCCACAGATACCCAAGATGCAACACATGACGTACCAAGGACAGTGTCACAGAAGAACAGCATAAAGGTTTTTCTATACTGCTAATAAAATCTTTCCCTATTTGGTTGACCTTTCTTTCCAGTTACGGACCTTAATATTGAAACATGGTCACTGAACTTCAGTTATTCAGCTAAGAACCTAATTAAATTATTACCATCCCTAGAAATTACAAAAAGGGATATTCTTATAACACATCTTAACTGGCTGATGATGTAGAATGGAGAACAGAAGTCTCTGGACACTCCTGTGCAGAAGGCTTGGGGAGGATACAGACCTTGCTGAGATAAATCAAGCATTCTTTATCTCTGCTAGAGGTGTAATCATGTCAATGTAAGTGCATACTTGTTTCCAACCCACTCATTACATTGTACTATACTGAAATAATAAGTCAGCATTAATAACCTCCAGTGAATCCATGTAAATACATTCCTTTTAGTTTGCTCAGCAGTAGAACAACAACGATGGCTTAGTCTTATTAAATTCCTGGTGCTTTCCCCCTGCCCCTGTTTCCTGGCACTGGATTCATGCATGGTGTTCTAGAAAACTCAGCACCTGAATTACCTTTCACTGTAAAGAAACAGGATTTATTAAGCAGTCTTTGAACATAGTTGACTTCATTAAATATCTGTGACTTGGTGAAATCACATTTTTCCCTTTCCTGTGAAAACACCTGCAGGAGGGTTTTACTGGGTCCAAATTGTTCATATATGCTTAAAAAAAAAAAAAAAATAACATGACACCATCACCAGTAGCTTCTATTGAGGAAAGCACTCCTGCATTCTCATCACTTGTTCTAATTCTGCAAGCCAAACTGAAGTCTAGTCACTGTTTGAGTCAGTCTGCAGATATTTCCCTACTTGAAGAGGTGGGTAAGGTTGTAGAGCTGAGAAAGGTCTGCATCTCACACTCTCATTCACGAATTTCTTCCTCATCTTGCTGTCGTACTGCAATGAGAAACCTGACTCCTCATCACAGGTTTCTCTGCCCAAAGACCCCTGAGAAAGCTGTTAAATATATACAGCATAAATACAGCATAGGGGAGGAGAGGTGGAGGAGGTTTGGGGGGAGGTAGGGGGAGACATAGGTTTTAGCTTCTACGTTTGTCTACTAGAAGTTTTGTTTACAGTGTGACACTGGCAAAAACAACTTCTAGATTTACAAAGCCATTGCCTATGATCAAAACTACTGCATATTGCTTCAGTTTTCAGTCATATGACAAGCTCCTTTATCCCTTAGGCTTCCTTCACTGAATTCAAGGCACAAGCTTTTAAGTTTTCATCTCCAGCCCTGCTAGACTAGCCGACAAAAGAGACACTGTACTGCCAGTACAGCTGTTTATTCCAGCAGCGCTGGCTCCTAGTAAACAACCAACAGAGATGTCCTTATGCAATTTCCTGTTCTTCTCAAACCTCGCTCTGATTCCACCACCAAAACAGCTCACAGCAGAATCACGAACCTCCTGTTTGCAAGGTGTCTGTCACCTTGAGCTGCCTTTGTGGTTCAGTGAGTCTTCTCAGCAACAAAGGACTGTTGTGATAAAGGAGGCAGAGAGGGCTTTGCACTGTTTCATGTTTTAGCACTTCTATAATATAGCAGATTTTCTTATCAAAAGCTTTCTTAATTATCACCATCTACTGCAGTACCAGGAAGCAGCTTTGTTTGCTGTTGCCTTCTTTCCTGTAAAGGCCCATAAAGAAGTGTTTTGGTTCATCCCGGCATCTCATTGAATATAGGGGGAAAATAAAAAAGAAAAATTAATGGCAATAATAAAAAAGCAGCTGGACCATATCACACTTCTTCATTCTGAACTGTTTATTTCTTTTATGATCAGTGTCATGGTTACCCATGCATCCAGCTTCTCTTATTTTATACAGATTAGATTTAACTTTCTTTTCTTCTCCCTTTGTCTCTCATTCGTTTTCAGACTTTTTGGATTTGCCTTTCACTTTGCCACGTCCTTTTCTGAAGGGCTCTCTATCATCAAGCTAAACTTCAAATTTACATAAAATAAACAAGTTTAATTCCTTCTTTGGGGTTTAACTGGGAAAGCTTAGGAAAAAAGAGAAGTCTTGAATCTAGTATATACAGTAACTTGCAAAATTTTATGTGTCATGAATTATATCTCGCTTAGGAGAGTCTAATGTTCATACACAGCTTTGTCATGCTTTTCCCATACCTGAAATTTCCATATGCTTTTCACATGCTTTCTGATGATATAGTGTTCACTTAGCAGAAGGAAATATTCTTAGTACGATGTTAGAGCATACTATTAAAATAAAACTTAGTCTCTGTACATACACAGAGAGATGTTAATCCACTCACACTGAGCCTCTTAGGAGAGTGATAGAGGAAGGTCTAATTGTGCTCCTAAGAAAAACCTCGAGTTGTTTGGGTTTTTTAAACCAGACTAAGACATGTTATAAATTAAAAGAAAGAAAAGGTCAGCATGCTGCAGTTAACATTTCACAATAGGATCCTGCCATCTAGCTTCTTTTCATGTATAGATACCTCTACTTTACAGTAGAAAAGATTGCCCAAGTTAGTCCCAGTTTTAAAAACCAGATTTCCTTCTCTGGGTTCCAAGTAAGAGCATTCATCCAAGCTCTAATTATCTCACAACTGGCATAATTGATACAAACCTCTAAATTTAGATATTCCAGCTACAACAGAATATGTTTTTAAGTAGTACTAGCTAATGTTAATAACTAAAAAGTAGACTATAATAAGTAAAAGCGCCCCTTCCTTAAAAATGTAAAAGGATGCAAAATAGCTAATGAAATGTAAGTGGATAGGTCCGAGTTATAAATCTCAGCTGTTTCCAGGATTTAAGGCTGCAGCCACACTCAGATACATTAAAAATTACGTATTTAATAATAACAGTTAGAGACTCCCGAAACGTACACAAGCAAATAGTCACGGGCACAACAGGACCAAACATCATAACCATGTATTCAAAATGATACTTCTCACAGCTTTATATGGGTGAACTTTATACGGGTGAAGTGAGTACTGCTTCAGAAACACTGGATTGTTTCTTCTCCACTTTGCATCCAACTCTTTAGTTCTCCCTGTAAATGTCCTGCGGGTATTACGGTTTTAACAAGGCTTTCTTCATCCTGCAGATTAACACCAAACTCACTCTGCGATTGAAACAACAATTTACCTAACTGCTGGTTTACAACATAACATTGCCTAGAAAAAAGTCATTAAGCAATCCAAGTGCATTGACTGGCATCCTTCTCAGTCACATGACAGATCTGAAATAGCCAGTGCAGCACAAGTCACTCTAGTAATTACTCTGAAATTTCCCAAAATATTCCCTTCCATTGGAGATTTTACAAAATAGCCCGTCCACTTTCATTCTTATTGCTTTCACTTTTTCCCTTCCTCAAACTAAAAAATAATAATTAGCTAGTTACTTCATGGTAAAAACACAGTTTAAGCAGATAAAGAACCAGAATCCAACTGGCAGTGTGGCTTTCAGAATTGTTTCTTATTCCATGAACTTCTTATTTCCAAGAATTAAATCACAAAAGCACCTCCAAAACACCTTTTCATGAACACTATTTTATTCATTTTAACATAGGAATTCTTGGTTTGCTTAACTGTTTACTAAAAGTCACCCTTTCAATTTTCAAAAGAGGCATTATAAATTTGTTATTACTGCTAGGGAACATACAAAAGGACCCTAAAGATTCTTTTAAATCTAGTTTGGCTGTATAGATACTGTATAGATACAGTACCCAGTCTATTACTGTATCTATGAATCTGGCGTTGAGACCCTTTCAATCCATGCACCCCTGCATTCCATGTGTGCTCCCTACATTACTAACCAGCCAAACAAAAAACCCTCATGAGCCCTCCTCCTTTAACATCGCAACGTAAAGAAGCCCTCTGCTGAGAGCTAGGTCTCATGAATGGATTTGGATCCAATCCAAATGATCTGGAATTTTTCTCTCCCTCTTTGGACATTTTTGATAGACATCCTTACGTGTAATGGGCCCAATTAACAAGCCTGAGCTAAATGCCAGGTAATAGGCAAATGGGTGCACATCTAACTTGTAACAGCTGGTATAATTCATTGCAAAGAAGTAACAATATGAAAAGAAATTTATTTCCTCTGCTCACAGCAAATGGGAGATTCAAATTAGCATAAATGTGCACGCATTTCAGATTTCTTCAGCCAAGCCTTATAACCAGAATGATGAGGAAACACATTTGCTCTCCAGAGGCATCTCCCCACAAAGGCTGTGATGACAAGGAAGGACAGTAGTTCAGAATTTTTTTCATTATTTTCCCCATGCTAATTCAGTCCAACCAACACACGAATTCCAAACATTTACAAGAAAAAGTAAATTAAAAAAAAAAATAAACAACTTAAAATTGAGATACATCCAAGCAAAATGATTGTTTTTAGAAACTATATTCATTCTTTGGACTCTCAGTACCTAGTGCTCCCTCTTTATCTTTCACCCAGAGTAGATGTTTAGACTACCGGTTCTGCAGGATTACTTTTTATCAGCACAGACCCCACACTCTGCCAGGCTATTTACAGTCAGGTCTGAATACAAAACACAACAGTCAAGGGCCAGCAGCATTTCCTTATATATGACCCAAGCCACACAGGAGACAACTTGCTGGGAGGTTTCAAAGGGCACTATACTGACATCAGGATGCTCTGTACACAAGTCCCTGCCCAGCCTGACTCATGCTGTGTCCACATCGACATTGCCCGTGTTCGCCCTGTGACAGCATTCCCCCTGCCAGAGCTCCAGTGCTGGCAGCTGACATTTTAAATGCTATGTAAGACCTCTGGCAGTTCCCTTTGCTGCTGCCAAAGGTAAAGCTCCATTAATTTGTGCAAGAAGGAGCTTAGCGACCCCCACTGCAGACTAACCCTTAAAGCCCAAGAACACTGCAGATGTTCAGGGCACAACCTATTGCAAAGCAAGGAACAGGCTGAGCTCGGAGAGCCACAATGCCAGCAACAGGTTTTAAGACCAAGCCTCCCAACAGCTATGCACATACTACATAAAACCTACTTAGAGATGTCCCAACGCTCCAAGCCTCTACCGTTGCAGGGGCACAGTATTTCCTATGCTGTGAAGGCTGCAGAAGCAGGAAGATACAGGGGCTGCAGGCACATGGCCCTCCTGTGATGGTGAGGAGGGAGCCCTGGCACGAGGAATGACCAGAGATGAAGAGCAACTCCCCTCTCCACAGCAATGCTAAATCAGTTATAAAGTAACCCAGCCCAATACTCCTCAAAATACAAAGTTCCTCCCACCGCCAGTGGAAGAAAATTATTAGTGAGGCACAGAGCAAAGCAGAAATAGCGGTGTCCAGCACCACCAGTACGCAGCATTCACGGACAGATGTGAAGAGAGGTGACAGCCCCCTCCTGCTTTCCACCTCTGCCCCAGCAAAGGACAGACAGGTCTCTACTCCTGGGCAGTGTGGAGAGGCCAACGGCAGACTACACAAGAAGGCAGCCAAGGGCACAGAACCTGCTGCAGGTACTGCACTGGCACTCAAAGCCATGAGACAGCACATTCAAAAGAAGTCAACTGCTGCACTTCTTTCCCTCCCCTCAACACAGGTATGGAGTGAAACCCAGGCAGCTGTGAGCTACCACTTTACACTGATAATCACTGTACCTGACAAAGGAAAGGTGAAGAAAATGTTTCATCCAGGAGAAGGCCACCTAGGAACTTAAATCCAGGAAGAAGGAATGCTCCCTATGTGCTTGGGCTTGCTGAGGATGGGAAACCACTTCCTGCTTGCCCAAAGAGCTGTTAGCAGTATAATTAGCCCTTGCTCGTAATATTAAACGTCACCAGATCTAATCTGAAAGGTCACTGGAAACCCCTAATGCAAACCTGAACTATTTAACTGCCCTGGACCCAAGGGCAGCTATAAATACTTCCCATGTCCATACCAAGAGCAGCCCCCTGTGAAGCTAAGCTACTCTGCTATTTCTGCACATTGCAGAGTTTTATTTAGTGCTGCCTTTGCACTCTTAAGAGAGACCCTCCAACAGCAATTCCTCATGTGTGACAAGTGTTAATTCAATGTTTTTAAATATACTGGCTATGTCACCATAAGCATTTTGAACCTCTGAAATATCTGAGCCATTTTGGTGGCTGACATTACCATCATGGTATGCATTCAAGGCAGCTCTCCTTTCTACTTGCTTTCCCACAGGTAGGTCTTGCTGGCTTGTGCACACAGATGCCTCCCCTCCCACCACCCCACAGTCTGGGAGGAGGGGTTTAGACAACACAACTAGCCCATATTCCAGGAAGGATGCAGGCAGTACACCCTACTAGTCTGCACATTTAGAAAGACAGCAAGACTTCCAAGCTACTGCGCATGTTAGATAGATGAGGTACAGCCTGGCCACCAGCCTAAGCCAGCAAACTCCACGTGAGATTTGCCTGGATCTCACAAACTCTGTGTGACACCAGCCCACATCTGTTTCCAACCTCTCACCACACAAGTGGAAGTTGCCCTGCTAGTGCATGTGTTTTACTCCCAATGACACCAGGAAGGTTTTGACAAGTGCATCAAGAGGTCAAACACCCTGGAACTGTGTTTTGTTTAGACTACTAATGCTAGAAACTGCTCCATAGTTTTATATGTTCAATGTTGAAAATCCTAAATGGGGAATTCAGTATTAATGAAGATATCCATGGTCCTGCAAAACCCTCTGCAGGATATCTATTTCTCTTTCCAAATGCAATTTCAGCCTCAAACTCCTATGGGAATTCATACATAAGATTAACACTATCATGAAAAAGAAAACTAACTTCCTAAGCTAATATCTGAACACTCAGTGTCTTGAAACCAGAGTATAAAGATAATCTTTAACAAAAACATCAATGAATCTTGGCTGCTGATTTATAATTAATTAAAATAATCCCCTACTGGTTTTGATTAAAAGGTCTTGGCATGAACTACCATGTCAGAGGACAGAAAAGCACTTGCACGCTCATAGAGATTATAACAAGAGAAACATTAAAGAGCAGCAGAACAGAGTATTTAGCACTGAATTAAGAAATCTCCTGAAGTTTAACTTCAGAGGGCTGCTTACCTACCTACTAGACCCACAAGACCCACTACAATGGTCTTTCTAAAGCAAAAGGAGACATTTTCCATTGTAAATCTCCCATATACAGCTTTAATTACCTGCAGCACTCTGCACTCTTAGAAACTGATTTTTTTTATTTGCTAAAACTCTGCATACACTTCTTTAGATACAAAAGACTATAATTTTTTTTTAAAGATACAGATGGTAGAAAGTTATGCAATGATTCCTTATCTTTAAATTAACACCTTGATTCCAGCTTTTAACACATTCAAACCAGTCCAGAATGCTAAAACATTCTGGACATACCCCCTTCTAACAACAGCTACAGAAGAATTAAAAATAATCAGTGTTTTTAAAGATCTTAATTTGCTCTTTAGCCTTTTGTTGACCTGCTTCATATTATGAAAGCTAAGATCAAAGAAATGGAAATCTATCAATAAGCACCTTTGTAGATGCAGAATTCTCTGATTTTCTCTTTTTTACCTTGTACTAATTCTACTTGTTCTCCCTAATAATTCTCCCCTGTTCTCCCCTCACCCTATCTTCACTCCATCCATATAAGAGCCAAATTTACTCTTTTTATTTTTTTCCTTATTGAAAGGGTTGGATGGTGGAGTTTGGCTGCAGATTTTTCAGAGAAAAGCTTCAAAACTTCCTGTGCAATTCTGGAAAAGTCACTTGAGGCTCAAAAGCAAAGTAACCAGCAGTGCAATGAACTGCTGGATTGTGATACCCTGAACTTTCACACATCTCCTCTTCTGTTCGTAGACGTGGACTTGCCAAAGATTGAAAAGGGGAGAGGCCTTCAGCTGGTTTTCCTTAAAGTGCTGACAATGCAGAAGAGCTCAAAAACAACACTGCATCAGCACTGGCTACATTTCTACTGCTGGCAAAACCAGAATGGCTGTGACATTTTGATAATCATCAGCAACTTGAGAAGGGCTGCAAACTTCACGTTTGGGGTGTGTTTTGGGGAGTTTGGTTTGTTGTGGGTTTTTTGTTTGGTTGGTGTGTGTTGTTTTTTTTTGTCGGTTGGTTTTATTTATTTGTTTTAATAGAACAATACAGAAGAAAACAAGCACTGCAATGCTGGCTCTACAAACACGGCCACCAAGCTCTGAAACAGAAAGTGGATCTTCCAACCAACAGCCTATTTAAAGAACCCAAACTGGAAAAGTGTTTCAGGGAAGACATCCCAAATGAATGGTATTAGTCTACATAATCCTCTTTACATAGGCTTTCTGTTTCAAACAGCTAGGATAACATTACTTTGGGAAAGACAGTTTCTGTTTGTATTCTGACCTTTCTCTGTTTTCTTAAGATTTTGCACCCCTAGAGTTCTTAGCTTTCTAACTGTGTGTATGGAAGAGCCAGAGGGCACCACTTTTAAAAAGTTATTTACATTATTTATCAAATCCTGGATATGGATCCTGGATGGGACAGGAGTGAATTCTGACAGAGAAGAAATGATTAAAGCATAAAGAGGCTGCAGAGGGGGGAGGTACCCTGTTCCCACAGACTAACTGAATAGTTCATCATCTCTGATAATGAAGGCCTGCTATTTAGCACACCGACGCTGCGTAACCACATCTCCATTAATCTGAGGCGTAGATTCGTGGGAGAAGTAGTGCATTGGCTAAAACTAGTCAAGTGTCACTGACTGAAAACTGACACACTTCACCACTTGGGACTCACTAATGCAGCTCTGAACAATAGTTTGACAATCAACAGCCTATGAAATGTACCTGTAACTCCAAATCTGATATATCAGTTTTTCTTCTTCACACAAGTTAAACCTGGGCTATGTTAAATCAGCCTTACAGAAGCCTAGGATCCCCTTCACAAAACTTATATTCTAAATATTCCTCTTTAAAAAGTCTCACAAAGACGCTAAATACCGAAGCATCCATGAATTACAAAAGCTCCTGGAGATTTAATTATTAACTAGAGATTATTACTCCATTAAAGATGTTTCATGCACACATGCTAGGCTAGATGTTTGCACAGTTTTAAAGGTTAGCAGGAGGATCTAACAGTATGTCTTTAAAAAACAAACTCCTGATTCTTATCTAGTGGGCACATATTTGTGGTAGCTACCTCTTTAGCCCAACAGAACAATGTATTTTAATTAAAGTCGTTGAATCCCATAGTTCTGCCCCTTGTTGAGCACAAACAGCAGAAAAAACCACACCAAAAAAAGCACAAGAACTTAACACTTTAGAAAGTCAAAAGAACTTTCCAAAGTAACATCTCTGAAAGCTTCTCATTGCTCAATTTTGGATTCCTTACAAAACAGTGGAGGGCTCCCTGAGTTCCAGAGGCTTTGGGGCGTGCGTGTGTTCATGACAAAGTAAAATTAAAAATAACCAAACAAACCCCAAACATCAGGCCCATAAAACACGTACCACTGCTGGAGGCTCCCTGCCAGTGCTTTGATGATTGTATCGTCTTCTGCTGCAAGCTTCTCTCTCTGTTCTGGCTCTTCAACTCAAGTACTTGCTCACTAATCTCACAGATCTTTGGACTCCACAAGATCACCAGGCAGCTGTGCTTCTTCAAGTATCTACAAATGTTGACAGGATTTTTCATTTCTTCTGCAATTACATCTTTTCTCACACTGAGATGCTTACAAAAGGCCCCCTCAAATAAACCCCAACTAAATCCCAAACCTTCAGCACAGCTGATAAGCATTAATAAAACCCCTCCCTTCTGAAGACACAAGATGATTAATTCCATACTGCATTTCCTATTAAAAATTCCTATTATTTCACATCATCCTCCTTCTTGTAGAGAGGTAACTTTACAGAACCCTGTGCTTAACATCAAGTATCCTCGAAAGCAAAGGACTCCCTGGTTTCTGCCTTGCTGCTTGATTTCCTCATACCAGAGCTCCAATGTCCCTGCTGAGGGGTTTTCAGGTGCAACATATTTTAAAACTAGTGGGCAAGAGCTCCTGTTTCAAAGAACTTCCTGACCTTTACTATATAAATAACCTGATCCCATTAAGTTATGCAATGAAAAACAGGTCAAGAAATACACTTAAAAATGCTTTGAGTAAGTTTTCAATGTGCTTAGGTTGAAGGAGCAGAACTGTTAGCATCTGCCATGGCACCCAGGAAGATGAAAATAAAATCTGATGTCATTATTCACAGAAATTACTACTTCGAAGCCTTTTATTTTGAGTGTTTAAATACTATATTAATACAATAACATATCCTGAATCCAAAATATGCTTATTTACCCTTGAAAAAGCAGAGGGGAACCAGAGAAGTTACATGTTTTAAGCATGAAAAGGGAAAAGAGGCAATGTAGTTAACTAAATTTTCACAACAGCTTTCCAATAACCTTTCGTAGAATGGGATTCAAAAACTACCCCAAAACACAAAGTTTTTTGGACGCAAAATGAAAAAGCATCCTCAATTCTGCATTTTTCCACAAAAGGACACTAAAAATAACGAGGAAAATAACTGTACATTCCAAGTAGAATAGGTTTTTTTCACTTAAAAAGCATTTTGCAGTGAAACACACATCAATGTATAATTACTGTTCTACTAATGGGCATTCTAGTCATTCCAGTGATTAGTATTTCACTTTTAGCATAAAACCAGATTTATTTAAGGTAGTCGTAGTCAAAAATCAACAATAAAGTGACGGCATGGAAACAGCCTTTGATTTCATTTGAAAATGAGCTGTTAAAGCTAAGTTTACAGAGAAGCAAGCACATCCTTAACTCCACAGCGAGACTTCAAGGTACCACTTCTAGTCACCGATAAGACGACCTGCTCCTTAGCAGGACCAGGCTGGGCTTACCCTCTGCTCCAGCTGATCACCCAGCCCCACAGCCACGCACAGGCAACTCACATCCACAGAGGGAAGGAAAAAAGAGTGAACCGGAGTAAAACGGCTGCCCATGTCCTCTACACCCTCGGCTCTAACAAGGACACCTCGCAGGCAGCCGAGCAGGGGCAGAGAGTGAAGGAACGCAGGCCTGCTTACTGTGGGGCGGCCGGGCCGGCTCCGAGGCCTGCCGGGCGGGCTCCTGGGGCGGCCGTTACTCCAGGAGAGGGGCCCAGCACCTCAGCCCCCCAGCGGCCCGGCTGGCGAGCCCCGCTCCTCGGGAGGCCCCTTTATAAGGTGCTCGCTTCTGCACCTGCCGGACATGGTTTCTGGGCACGGTGCCTCCCCCGTAACCCAGAACGCCTCAGTTCTAGTCACTTGCTACTCTGCTGCGCCTCCGCGGGCGCCGCAGTGCTGCGGGTGGAGAGAGGAACCAAACAGCAGCAGCACCCCCCCACCCCAACCTCCCCACGGGTGGCGTTTCCCGCCGCTACTCCAGGGCAGGGTAACGTGAGGCAGCTGGCGGGAGAACGGGATGGGACACGACGGCGCTGCAATGCCCCGGCTTCCCGTGGGGGCTCGATGCTCCCTCGCCTACATCGCAGCTCGTACTCAGTCGGCAACTGCGCACCTCAGCCACGCAAGCCCAGCACTGGCCCAGGGAAGGCACCGGCGGCGAGCACGGGAGGGGTGGGCCGGGGGGCGCTCTCGCGAGAGCGGCGTTGGCGGCCATTTTCCTCCTTGATTGGCGGCGGGGCGGGCGGGGTTGTGGTGCTGCCCTCGCCGGTTGGGGTGGTGGCGGAGGATGAGCTACTGGTGTTCCCCCGCCTCCCGCTGCTGACGACGACGACGCTCAGCTTAGCCTGCTGCGGGCTCAGCGCCGCGCCACCGGCCATGGTGCCCAGCGAGGAGAACCAGCTCGTCCCCAGAGAGGTGAGGCGGAGCGGGGTCGGGACGAGGGTCCTTGACCTGGGCGCCGCAGGGGGAGGTGGCGGCGGCGGCCCCCCATGCGGCGTACGGGAGGCCCGGTATTAGAGCCGGCCGAGGAGGGGTCGGAGGAGGCCCAGTCTGGCCTGGCTCGGCTCGGCTTAGCTGTCTCCCTGCGAGGCCCGGGGGGGAAGGGAGGGCCCGTCTTTGTGAGGGAGGCAGGCCGCCTTTGGCCCATGGGGGGCCGGAGCGGGCCGGGAGTGAACGGTGGTGCGCAGGGGGCGTTTTTCTGTGTGGGCTGGTGTGGGGAGGAGGAGGCGGCCGGGGCCGAGCCTGGGCCGCGCAAGGCCCCGGAGGCGGCCGGAGAGCTGCACCTGTCTGTTGTGGCGTGCGGGGCCGGGCCAGTGGCGCCAGCGTTCGGCCGCGGGCTGGGCCGGGCCGCTCCCCGTGTCAGAGGTTTGTGCGTAGCTCCCCGGGAGGGCAGCCCGCCTCCGGGCTGGGGTGGAGCGGAGGCGGTGGGTGAGGGCTCCGCGATGAGCAGGCCGCGGTGGCGAGGCGGGTCTCTGGGTGCCCGGGGGCAACCTCGGCTTGGGAACAGGGCCCGCCGTGCCAAATGGCAACTGGGGGGGCCGCTGCTGGGTTTGTGGGGCGGCTCCGTGCCCTCCTTCCCCCCCGGTGCCGGTGCGAAGTGCTGCAGAAAACGAGAGGTCGAGCCAGCGGTGGGTGCCGGACGAAATGTGGCCCGGTTCAGCAGTGTAGTGAGTTTCCTTTATTGGGGGCCCCTCATCTCTTCTCGTCTGTAGCAGGAAGAGAGAAGACTTGGTTTGGGCCATAGGCTAAAGATAAGAGCCTGCCTGAAAGGGGAAGGCTTAGCGTCTGTCCTCCAGCGATAGGCAAACGACACGTGTCAAGTAAGAGCGATACCGTCCAGGGGAAGGAGTCTTCAAGCGGTGGTGCGAAATGTTGGGAAACAGTTATTCGTAGTGTTGTGTTAGCAGAAACTTTATTTCATGAGCAGGTATGCTTACGTATTCAGACAACTTTTCTGACAGTTTTACTGTTCTGATGAATTACTCAAACCTTTCCTGTTATTTTTAATCAAATGTCGGTGGTTTGTTATGCCTACCTGTTTTTCATCCTGTATTCTTACGGGAAGCTTTGTGAGGCAAGGACTTTGGTTTTGTAGAGTTTAGCAAAATGAGATGCGAATGGTTAAATGGTACCCTTGAGCAGACCTGTGGAACAAATAGCAACACTGAGTTTTAGAAACAAATTTTTGTGCGGGATATATGTAGTAGGACAAAGGTAACTCTGCCTCTTGTTTGCTTTCTTAAAATCCTGAGGTTTAAAGGACTGTCTTAAGTCTCTACAGGAAAGAGAAATCTCTAGAATCTTCAAGGGGTGGAGTGTAATAGCTAGTGTGCTTAAATATTTGCTAAAAAAAAAAAAAAAAACCCAAAATGTAAGACCGGGGTAGAATTTAGTAGCTTGTATACTTAACTATATCATTTTTAAAAGAAACAAACATAGATAAACTGGTGGGAGCAACCTTGTGGCATTAGTTGTAGTTAACTGGAACAGACAAGGTGATTAATAAAAGCAGCTAGCTGAGGCTGTTTCTTTAGTTATATGTATTAATAGTATCCCTGTTGGCTTTAAAGTTGTATTCAGAGTATACGTATGATTCAGATGTGTATTTTTAACTGACTCATTGGGCTAGGATTTTGAATGCGCTTCTGTCTGTAGGGAGGGGACGTATGGGTAAAGGAAGATGAATACTTTTTATTATAGATATGGATATCTTAAACACACAGTGTGAAATCTATAAACTCTGTACTTTGATAATGCTAGGGTGAGTTGCTTTTCCTCAGCAAGTTTTGTCAAGTTTTTTATTGTGCCCACCTGCATTTTGTAAGTAAACAAACTAAGCAGAATATAAGGAAAAGCAATTTCAAGAGGAAAAGAGATTAACCCTTTGCATTAATGCCATGGGGTTTTCTATATATGTGTTGCAATAGAAGTTTATCGTCAACTTTTCCAATGTTTTTCAGTATATCCTCATTTTTATTTCAGTGATGGGCAGTTTAACAAATGTTATGCTACAGCATTCGCATTAAGTCCTTCTGAGATTCATCAATAATCTCATTACAGAGAACACTGAGTTATGGGTAAACAGAATTCTCCATGTCCCTGAGTTCTTGACAGCCTTCTAATTATTCTTATTATGCCATTATCAGCAGCTGGAGGCAAAGCAGATTGTTTGGATTTTCGGTTCTGCCCTTTAGGAGTGGATAAAGGATTACAGGTCATGGGTTTTGTCCCTTTCGAACGGGCTGACTGGTATCGCTTGTATAGCTCACTGCCTTGCCCCATTTCAAAGATTAAATTGGGACATTAACCACTGTCTCCTAAAGACGAGTACACAACCATATTTTTCATTTGCATTCCAGTGTAAAAGGGCAAGAAGAAATGGGATGTTGTTTGCTTTAGGCCAATCTGGGGAATGACTAATCATCTAAAGGAGTGGATGGGGAAAAGGATTTGGGTTCTTGGCTACAAGTTTATGTGATGCCATGGTAGATGTGGTGTCAGTAATGTTAACAGCCTCTGTCTTTAAGAATGGAAAGACAGTTACTAGGCTGTTTATAAGTCTTCAGTTTGTGTTTGTGTGTGTATATCAGAATGAATCTATGTGTGCTAACAGGAGCTCAGATTGCTGTTTTTAAACCCATGGCATGGATTTTTTCATTAGCTTTTGTAAAAAGTAATGATGTTTTCATGGATACAGAATGCTAGTAGTTTCACTGCTGCATTTAGAGTATTTTTTTATTAGTTCCTTACAAAAAATTTCATTTGGACTTTGTGTAGGTTCAGTAGCATCCCTGAAGTACAGGTAATTGGGGCCTTGTTATTTTCTCTTGTTCATAACATTGGCATAAAGTTCTTTTTCATTTGGAACAGATGTATTAAAGCAGTTTCTAATAATGCAGTGTTGGGGTTTCTTTTTATATTGATTTTCACACAAGTTATACAGGCATTTAGTAAATCTGTCCTTGCATCCCTACCACTGCCTAACGCTTTTTCCAACTGTTCCTGTAATTGCATGACCAATAATTCCTTAGGGCAGGGGCAATGAGAATCCCTGTTCACTTGCTCTGGGCTGCAGCATGACCTGGTCTGTGCCCTCATCCTTCCAATCCTCAATTCCTTTTCTCTCTTCATCTGAAAGACAAGTCACTCAATTTAGTTTTTGTTTATGTCCAGGAAAACAGAAGACATTGAGTAACATATAGGACATTGTTGCACCCTGACAGTAAATGCCAAGTGTGTTCTTTAAAAATTACTTTATTATTTGGTTTCAATTTCCCCCCCATTAGTCTGGTAAAACAGTAACTCTGAGGAAGGGGAATAGCGTAAGTTGGATAATAATAGATAAGGAGAAAATGGTGCTATTAGAGGGGAAAACACTTCTATGACTTTCAGTGTTTTTAGAGGAAAAGTAGATTTGAAACTTATTTTGTGCAAATCTGCCTTAAATAGAAAATAATAAAATATTCCAATCAACACAGTTGATGAGAAAGATGCCTCTGTTTGTTTACCAGTATTGCAAGTGACCTTTACTAAGACTTTTCTTGAAAATCAGGGTGTACTAGAACTTAGTGAATATTGGCAAGAATTGGTCAGAATATAAAGAGTTGGTCAGAACATAAAAAGTATGTTCTGCCATGAAATTCTGAAGTGTCTGTGCCACTAATTAAATGCTGCGCAGATACTTTCTTGACATGTTCCAGCGTGAACTATCCAAAGTACACCTGTCAGAATAAATATATATATATCTGCTTTGTACTTGCTGCCGTGAAATCAAAGAAGGTAGTGTCAGTTCTCGCAGCTAACTAATGTGAGTCTTTTCATCCCTGCACTAATGAATCTATTTTGGCCTTTTGCATTGAACAAATAAAGTACGTTTCTTGATGGGTATTGCTCTAACTTCTTCATTAGAAGAGCAGGAATCTGATTAAGATGTTTCTTCGCAGCTCTGTTTCATAAAGGGATGCTGTTCTTCTCGGTGCTGATGACATCCTTGTTCTTTCAGTCCTGTGTATTAAGGGATTCTGCAAGTGGGTACAGCTTGTGTAATTTTATCTTTTTTTTACTGCTTTCATGTTCTTGTACTCTGTTCCAAAGTGTGAAGGTATGATTGTGACATATAGAGAAACTGACCACTTCGTTGGTGGAGCAGATATTCTGGAAATCAAATTTAGGAAACAAACAGAAAATCCACACGGAATTCAAGCGGATCATTTGTTCCTTGCAAACAGATGCTTTCTGAGTCATACTCAGGTAGTAATTTAGTTTGGTGAATAAGGCATGAGAGTAGCATGCCAGATCTTTCCCTGCTTAGTTCAGGCACTGGGTTTCTCGGTCACAATTTAGTTCCCCTTGTTATAGATCTACATGTGGGTATTTAATCTGTAGTATAAGAAAGATCATCAGGAGAATTATCAAATAGCAGCTTCAGATCATCCAATAAAAAGTTTTTGCTGAAGAGGTACCGGCTATATCTGAGGTAGTATTTTGTACTGGAACCTCATAAATTCCTAGCTGAATTTATTTACTCAGTAGAATAATCTGACAACTAAACAGTATATTACTTTAATTATTTTTTTTTCTGATGTAACACATTTTTAGCATCACCACAAACAAGAAATGCAGTTTTCTCTAGTGTTTTGTCAGTCACTAGCATAGTGTTATTTTTGGACGTGTTTAGGAAGTTGAAAGTATTAAACTTTTGTGTGCGTATTGTAAAAATCATTTGTCCATGTTAATTTTACAGGAGTGACAGTTAACAGCTAGCATGCAGTTTTGGTGTTCTGTTTCAGTGAGGTGGCAAACACTTTTGTTATTTTTAATTTAAATTTTGTTACTAGAGAAACATTTCTGAGGAGGTGGTCTTTGAAAACAGGAAATGTATCCGTAATCTACATGAGGCAGAGAAGAGAGTAAAACATGTACTCCTTTTTCCAAAAGGAAGAAGGTCATAGAGGCCTGGCTACAGAATTAGATTTTGCACCTCTTCTCCTTTCTGCATCCAGTCATCCGCAGTAGGAAAGCATTCTTAGGGTTCATTTAGGCAGGGCCATTAGTCCCAGTATGGCCCCAGCCACCTTCTGTGGTCTCCAGAAGTTATCCTCTATCTAAGCACACTGGAAAACAGAGCGAGCAGAGCTTGAGGGTGAAAGCAGGAGGATTGCCTCCATACTAACACTTTTTGCTGGGCCTTTCAAGATAGGAGGAGGAGTTGCCATTCTCATCCCTTGAGCAGCACTGACATTTACAGAGACTCATACCTAAAGATGAGGGGTGTCATTTTAGTCTTTCAGGCTACCAAAGAAAGCTGTGGTATGTTCAGGTGGTCTTGGTATTTAGTAATTTAAGTGCATGTATTTAAAATATTCCTCCTCTGGTGGTACCGTTATATCATTCAGTCCTTTTCCAGGAAAGTTAAGGATTCTGTGGAGAAGCTAGAGGGCTGACTCAAGTTCAAGCTAACCCACTGAAAAACCAACCAGAAATGATTAATTTTAAGAAGGATTAGCTCTCTGAGCCTGTTCAACATGTAGCTGCATGACCATTTGTACCAGCACAAGAAAGGGGACAGTGTGGGGGTGGAAATAAGCAGGTGGGAGCAAAAGTGCTTCTTCTGGCAGCTATTCAAGCTTTAACTGCTTGTATAACTGAAGCACTGCTGTGTTCAAAGTTTTTAGGCTGCCATGTATGTGTGAAGTGTTATTACTGTGCTGTAAATCCATCAGTGACTTACATGTTGAGTTTCCAAAATAGATGGGTATGTTCATATTATTGTGTAAGGAGATCATAGTTATTTTAAATTGCAGTGGTCTTAATGAGTTATCTCATTCAGGCATCAATTTTGTTGTTTTAAAGTATGTCAAATACTATGAGAGGAAAGCATAGCGAAATGCTATAGGTTGAAGGAGAGGGGAAGCAGAATAACTGAGGACCTAATGCTGCAAATGGTGTTAAAGTGAAACAGTGAAGCAGTTTGTGTGAACTGAATTAGAGGAGGGTTCACAACTTCGAAATCAGAATTCAAGCTTTTTATTGGAGGACGTAATTGGACTAGCCTCTATATGGTGTAAGTCTCTTGGATTTGCTCTCTTGACAGTTTTCATTGAAAAGTATTTTGTCAATTTTTATTGACTCTCCTTTCCTTGCACTGCTTTTGGAGTCTCTGTAATTGTGAGGGTGGGGTTGCATTTTTACATCTTTGTGATCCAGCAGAGGTGAAGGGGTATTAAAAGTTGATAAGCAATGGGGATAAAAAAATAACATGTTTCAGTTATGCCCAATTGAAACAATAATGATATCCCTTTCAAGGTTACTTTTTTAAATCACCCTGCTGTGTGTTAGTACTGGTCCTTAGCTAAGCAGCATGCAGCTGCTTGCTCGCTTCCCACCCTCAGTGGGACAGGAAGAAGAAAGGAAGAGCAAAAGCAAGAAGACTTGGGGGTCAAGGCGAAATGGAAGAACAGAGAAAAACAAAAAGCGAAACTAGGGCTGCAAAGGCAGACCAGTGCCTAGAAAATTTCCAAACAAAGGTTGAACCTCACTAAACCTTTTCCCTTTTTTTTTTTTTTTTTTTTTTTCTGAGAATGGCAGTGTATGGCATGGAATATCTCTTTGGTTAGTTTGGGTCACTTGCCTGGTCATGCTCTTACTCACACACCCTGAACTATTCACTGTCAGGATAAAGAATCGGAGAAGGCTTTGATGCTGTTCAGTGAGAGCTAAAACATTGTGTTACCAGCATTTTTTCAGTCACAAATATGAACCACAGTACCTTAACGGCTTCTATGAAAAAAATTACCCCTACTTCAGCCTCAGTAAACACCTCTTGGGTAGTGTTCCTTCCTATTTTTCACTCTTGTTCCACATCAAGAGGATAGACTGAAAGGGCTTCTTAAGTCTTGGGAATCTTTGATATCCCATCCTGGGGGGGGCATGTATGTGAAGGTTTGTCCAAAATCAGGATATATATTCTTGAATGTGGATAGTATTTTAGGCTCAGTGTGAGATTTTGTGAGATTTGGTGTTGGTTTTTTGGTTTTTGTTTCTTTTGTCACTAGTAGTGGGACAGAAAACCTGTTCAGTTTCATTTAGCTTCAAAGCACTGTTAGATTTTGCCTGAAGTCTCTCCAGGTATAATGAAGAATTTGAATTGGAGGATAAAGTGTTTTATTCAGGTATACACAAACCTTATACCACAAAGTCAGTCAGTCAGATTCAAACTTAAACGGTTGTGTCTAAAGGTTGTTCAGAATTACTTTGCCTCGGGAAATGTTCCAACACAAGATATATCAAGTTAACAGCTCAAAATGATTCTGTTTGTTGAGACCTCCTGGGATCAGCGTTTTAAAAAAGTGTATTCATTTTGCCACAAGTGTCCTATAAAAAACTTCTTTGTAAAGTATGTTTTGTTTTGGGCATCTGTAACAGAATTCTAAGTATACTGTTCCCTGATTAACTCAAACTAGGCTTTGGTGAGGCACCTCTCTTGAGTAGCAACTCGGTGCTCTGACAGAATGAATCTAGTAAGCTGTCTTTCAAAAAGAGGTTGCTTCTTTCCTCTAAAATAAAGCCAAATGTGAGTTCAATTTCTCTTTTCTTCAGTAGATGGGTAACAACAGCAGTGTCCAAAGTGTATACTTGCTGTATATTTGAAGGTCTTTAGCCTTCATATTTCGTGAAGAATGCAGCGCTGTCAGCATGTATCTAGTGTGGTGTTTAATGGGTTGAACCTCTTGGAATAGGTGAAAAGAGATCGGGAAACATGGTTGTGGTTTCTCAAGGAGCTGTTGTTTTTGGTAATTTGTCACTGCTGAGAAAGGGAGTTGAAACAAACTTCTGTTCAGTTGAACTGTAATTTGTGGCTGAATGTTGCTCTGCAATGATACTTCAGAAATAAAAGGTACAAGTGCAGACTACTTTTTTTGTGATTGAAGCTACTAAATTTCACTTTATACTTCACAGAATGTTAGGGGTTGGAAGGGACCTAAAAAGATCATCGAGTCGAACCCCCCTGCCAGAGGATCACCTAGAGCAGTTCACACAGGAACAGGTCCAGCAGGGGTTTGAATGTCCCCAGAGAAGGAGACGCCACACCCTCCCTGGGCAGCCAGTTCCAGGCTCTGCCACCTTCACTGTGAAAGTTTCTCCTTATGTTTCCATGGAACCTCCCATGTTCCATCTTGCACCCATTGCCCCTTGTCCTATCACTGGACGTCACTGAGCAGAGTCTGGCTCCATCCTCCTGACACTCACCCTTTACATATTTATAAACACGAATGAGGTCATCCCTCAGTCTCCTCCAAGCTAAAGAGCCCCAGCTCCCTCAGCCTTTCCTCAGAAGGGGGATGTTCCACTCCCTTGTAATTGCTGGAAATACATATAATTGTAAATATTTGTAATTGCTGGAAATGTGCACACAATCCATTACACAAATAAGGAGTGGACACCATAAAGTTTGACCAGTAGTAATGTGATAGGCAGTAGGCACTTGTTTGTATTTCATATGGTAGTCTTAAGTTGCTCGAGCTTCATGAAGTTTGAGAATTGCTGTTTTAGGCTTAATCACCCAAGTAATTTTGTGAATGTAAGTATGATGTCTGCCACTGCCACTTGCTACTGATCTCTTTCTTTCCTCTCTATTGCAGTGATTTGTGAGAATTCTTTATATGGCGTGGACATGTAGGAACTTTACCATTGGTGGTCATTTTACAGTCTCAGTAGGCTACTAACTTTCCTTGGCAGTCGAGCTTGAAGCATCTGTTATTTTAACTCTTGACCTGGAACTTGAGATTTTACTTAACTGATTCACGCTGTCAATATTTTTGCCTGTTGAAAATACTGGGATTGGGAAACACCAAGTAGAATCTGTATGAAGTTTGAGCTTAGCTTTAGGTTTTACTTTGAATCTCAGAAGATAATTTTATAAAAAGTACTGAAGCAGGGTTTAAAATTGAGAGAGTCTTCTGTCATTTGAAAAATACATTTGTATTGGTTTGTCTTCATAAGGTTAGTAAAATGCTGCTATAGAATTCTAATGAACTCAGTGATTCAAAGCTGAAAAATAGCAAGCCACATCTAAATGCAGTGTTAAAACCACTAAAGTTTTGCATTTGAATATTGTTTTGACAGATCTAGTAACACTGTAATTTTTTGTTCCTCTGTTTTCAACATTTATAGAACCTATACAGTCAAAGCTTATGTCTCAGTCTTAAAGATGGCACTAATAACAATGCTTCCTTTGTCACTATGTGCAGAATCACAGCTTGAATTACTTCACTCCTACAATATGCTTTATGCTCTGCAGCTTACGGACGCAGATCTTTCTCATAAAAAAGGTGAAATATTTTCTAGAAAAGAATATGGTGTGAATGCTTCTGTGAAACAGTGCTATACAATGTCCACCCGTGTCTCAGTTGCGTGTTTGTATTCTAAAGAGGCTTTTGCAAGTCTGATCATAATCAGAAATCTTCTACATGCAGATTTGGGAAGGTTGTCTCCTTTCTAGATATGGAAGAGTGTAAAAGTTGTAGTGACTTGGGAAAAAAGCGTCAGTGTTTCAATATTTTTAAAAGGTTAACATTTGAAGTGACAATTTCAAATATTTATCGACCAAAATATTAGCTTGAGAAGATTTCTATGATAAGATAGTCATAGGATAGTTTCCTAAATTGTAGCCTGAAGTTGCCGTCTGCATTTGCCTTTTTAGATGCTTATTCAGTTGAGGGTCTGCAGCTTATTTTACTGAGGTACTGGTGGTGTACATACTATGTCACAGTATAGCAAAGTAGCAACATCTAGCTTTGGGGACTTCTTACAAGCACGGAATAGATGCTCTTCTCTCTTCTGAAGAAAAGGCAGTAGGGTATTTTTGTATCTACCTGTGAATATCCAGTGAATGTTAGTTTGAAACCCTTGAACTGTGTACGTAACATGCACATTTATTTTGTGAAGTATAATAAATGATTGGTTTGGTGAATGCCAGAGTCATTTTTATCAGGGTAAAATTCAGACAACTAGATGTATAGTATGATCTTTGTTCTTTTGATTGTACTTTAAAGCATAATTTTCCATGGTGCTAGGAGGTTTTCTGTAAAATGTAGAATTGACTAGCAGTTATTAGGAAGTATATTGATAGAGTGAATGCTTTAATTGAAAAGTAGGGAATGCTGCATTTGAAAGATTGACACGTCTGTGTGATATTGTGATTTGCCTTGTCAGAGCAGCTGAAGGCTCTTAGTTACTTTTAAAATTCCTGAGCATCATCCAAGTGTATAATTTGTAAATTTGATCTGTTTGATGTGTTACATGGAATATTGAAACCAACTTTTGCTGTTCAGAATTTGTTTAGAGTGAAAATACTGTTGAAAATTTTTCAGCAGTTCTTTGCTGAGGACCCAGCATAAGAGCATTCTTAGAAAAGAAGCAACCTGTAGATATTTCTGTTCAGTTTAGGTGATGTCTGGAGCCTGTCCTCCCCTTCCACCCTTTTCTGCATGCACCAAGTAAAATAACACGTTAGGAAATGACACATACCCCTGTGTATGCTGGACATACCCGGCCTGTCTCTGGAGGGAGAGAATTTGGGTTAATGTGAGGGCTCTTTGGTGACTCCAATTAGGAGGAAAATTGGAAGACTTAAGTCTCTGGCAGAGGGGCAATATACTTCATGACTATTGTAATACTATATGTATCAGCAGCTTCAAAATTGTGCTTTGGGGACTTTATTAACCTTTAAGTTTTAACTTTAGCAAAATGTGTGTAGCTTTCAGTTGAGAGCAGGTAAAACTAGTAAGCAACAAAACATTTAAATTATGGTGTTTTCTTTTTTTTTCCTGGGTTTTGTTTGTGTTTTTTTGTTTTGTGGGTTGTGGGTTTTCTTTTGTTGCTGGTTTGGTTTTGTTGTTTGTTTTTGGTTTTAATTTTTAAAACCTCTCTCATGTCTGAAATTACAAACTGGTTGTAATGAAAACAATTGCTGGATAGAATTGCTAATAATGGATTATTAAAACTTCAAAACTGAAACTTCATTTTTTTTTTGTAGGCAAAGAAAGAAATCTTGCCTTATGTGCCATCCTGGTGAGACGTTAAATACATTGGTCTAATTTGGGCTATTTTTATAGGTCATTTGGTGGGGCAAGTAGGGCACGTCAGTAAAGGTTATGTCAGTATTTTATGTTTTGATAATCGTGACTGAGGGCACAGTTGGAAGAAATTTGTGAAAGAGCAGTGATGTTATTAGCATCTTCAGTCTTGCTTGCTGTTTTTCCTTTCTGGAAAATGCTTTGGATTCAGGAATTAGTTAATTTGACGTTTGTCTGTAGTCAGAAGATAAGTTTTGTTTAGGTAATACTTATCGTTGCATTTTTGGATGGTACAACAGGGTTACTAAGGCAGGCTTTGTTTAAGAGCATTAGGAATAAGAAAAGTCAGTAAATTCATCTCTTCATTACCTTCAACTGCTTATTTCGAAATGGGCTCGTATTAATAAAAATTTCCTACAGGAAGTAATTCAGGCATGAAAGAACAGTTTCATACAAAACTGGATAGCTTCGTAATTTATAAATGCAATAATAAACCGAATCTTGTGCTTGAGCCATCTGAGGTAAAACATTTCCCTATGTTTGGAGAGCTTTTTTTTTTTTTTTTTTTTTAATAATGAAGGAATTTGTTAGTATGAATTTATATCCTGAATTGTAATCTACATTTTCTTCTCCAATCACTTTTTTTAACATTATGAAATATAGTCTGTTCTGTATTACACCATAACTAACATGTTATATAAAACTGCTCTTACGATAATATAAATGTTAAAGTAATGTGCACGGAACTTCTTCTAAGGGACTTGCTACAATATTTGGAGGTTATTCCTTTTAAAGTTATTCTTTGGTGGTCTGGATCTCAGTAATATTTTACTTCTACTGTAAAAATGACTTTGAAAAAAGTCAATTTACTGTTCTAAAGGATTGTGACTTGTTAATTTTGTTTTTATATACTATAGGATATGTTTTGGAGTTGCAGACAAAGTATCTTTGCTGAAATGAAGAAGAAATTTTCACAGGTAGACAGATGAAATGAACTTGATAAGATGATAACCAAGATACATAGTAACAGCATGATGCTGTAGCTTTTGTTATTTCTTAACATGAGCATGAGCTATTGAATTGCTTGTGCATGTTCTTTAATACAAAGATTATGTGCGTACTAAATGCAGTCTTAAAAGTAGAAGCTTCAAGTTGAGTTTGTGTTTATATGCTTTTACACCGGTGTGGGCTTTTTTGTTCCTCTGTAGCTTTTTGTCAGAAAAATTGATTTGTGTAGCTGTCACAATGTCTCAGATTATGTAATGATTAAATTTTGTGTTTACTTTGTGGAGTCTGTTTGATAAAAGCCTGTCAAAATAGTTTAGAGGCCTATCACTGGCCAGTATTCCCTTTTACACTGTTTTTATAGTGAAGTAGCCAGAAACGCTATGTTTGCGTTGTTGTCAGAGAGTGTATGCGACTGCTTGCAATGAACAGAGTTGGACTGAGCTTGGTTTTGCTTTATTTATTTACTATGAACAACTTGAAGCAGTGGCATCATGAATGAGGGATTAATACTCTTTGCTATACTAACCCTGAGTTAAACCAGTTCAGTCTGTCAGAATTATGTTTGTGAACAAGGAAGAGAGGATTTGTCTGACATAGAACATCCAGCAACCCAACCAGCAAATCTTCTGTAATCTTCTGTAATTTGTTTGCTTAATGTTATTTCCATCCATCAGATACTGTGTGTCTAATTATTTTCAGTAGCAGCTTCTGTCACAACTGATTTGCTATCAGAGACAGTGGAGAAAGCGTGAGCAGGAGGAGTTCAATGTATAGATATCTTCTGCACAGGGAGGTTAAGATATTGGTTATGTACTAGATATCTTCTGAACAGGGAGGTTAGGATATTGGTTATGTACAGGCAGTAGGACAACAAGGAACTGAGTTTCCAGTGCAGAACTTCTGTTCCTGACCTGCTCATATACAGTAGTAGCTCAAGTTACAGACCAGTACAAAATTACCGTGGGATCCAGTAAACTCTGAGTTAATTTATATTTTTCTAGATGAAGCTGTACAAATAGCATTTAATTCTTCTTAACCTCTCTGCTCTGTTCGATAGAGGGGGGGTAGGGCAAGCCCCTACCAATGCTGGGGAATCTGAGCCGTAAGTGTAGGTTGATCTTACGAGTTTGTTGGATTTTAGTTACTGCTCATCTTCTCCAGAAAAATTGAGGGAATAGACCGCTGAAGGAGCTTCCTATTCTTTTGTAACCACACACGGAAAGAGGCAAATTGTGTGCTTGTTGTTCAGGAAAAAACAAAAACACAACAACAAAAACAAACAAACAAACAAAAAACCCCAAAAAACTGTGCTGGGAAATTGAAAGGAAAGAACTCAGGAGAAGTAATCACTGGCCAAATGTAGTTTTGGTCTACTCCAGTGCAGCACTGTGTGTCTCTGGGTGCTGTGGATGAAAGGAAGGACATATGTCAAGATTACCTTGACTTCTAAATTGTGTTTTCTTCTTAATGTGGGGTTTGTGCTTCAGCCATAGTGTTGTTTGTCATCTTGGGAAATAGTTCAGAAACCTGAAGTTCTTCAGTAAAAATTAAATGTATGAAGGTGAAGTCTTGCAAATTTGCTGGAAATAGTGCCTTGAATCTTTTTGAGCATGCAGTTAATGAAGAATTCCACAGAAGACATTACATTGTATAAGCTTAGAGCAATTGGACTTCAAAGTCTTAAGATAAATTACAGTCTAATGCAAACTAACACAGTACAAGTTGGGGAGTGCGTGATTTTATTTGCCCTTCTCTGACAACTTTGTTCTGATGATGGTAGCAATAGATGCTGCAGTCAGCTAACATTTTATGTTACAGTTGCCTGAAGACTGTTAGCTAATCTTGAAATTTTGTAAAATGGAAGGATGCAGCATCAGCTAAAATATTTCTGTTCCTTTTAAAAAGAGTTGGTGATGTAAGAGCGCTAAGGGACTAGGTAGGCCACGTTGGTCATCTGTGTTGTGAGGATGGCGCTGCAGAAATACAAGGGATGATGAAGTTTAGATCTTTGTAGTTTTTCATTTTCTAAAAGATGCTTATGATGTAGGTGAGACTTTTAGTATGAACACATTTCTTGCTATTTATTCATGTTTTTATCCACTGAAAATCATGATCGCACTGCATGTGTCTGCCTTTTTAGATGATGAGCCCTTTAGCCATGGACTGAGATGTGGTTGCTCTGACATGCATTACTAATGCTTTCTGTGTGTTTCAAGTTGAAAAGGCTGAGTCCTTGGGGACTAATTATTCCTTTTACTGACCTGATGCTTTCTTATGTGACCTGTATTTAAATTTTAGTTATTCCTTCCTGTACTGTAACTTTGGGTAATTTAGAAAATGGATTGCACTTTTATCTTCGACTTCCTGTGTTTCCAGTATTGGGAAAATGACATTTTCTTGACTTACCCGGGTCTGTAAAATTTTATCACTGTTTCATTGCCACCTTCATTCAAGTTTTTTTTTTTCTGATTTCAGATATATTGAAGTTGCTGTTTAAAATCTCTTTTTACTTTGTCTAGGAGCCATTTGGCAATGTTAATTTCCTTACTCTGTTCAGGCAGAAGAATATCTCTGTGACTCATGCAGCAGTGGATTTAGTAGAAGAAAGTTGGTGGCTTGGTTACAAAACTTTTTGTTTAATGGTCAGCTTCCAAGATATATGGAAGCTCACAGATCATCTGTGTTGCATTCCTAAAAAAAAAATCACAAAAGGTATACTTCTACCTCAGCAGGGTTTATGATGATGTCAAAGCAAATAGGAGCTTGAAGTGATGATTTGAAAATCTGTTCTTGATTTGAAGCAGTCTATCTGCTTGCTGGCTGAAATTCTTGAAGAACTTGAGCAGCTTATCGCTCTGTACAGTGATCCACCCATACAAATTCCTTCTTATTCTATAAAAATGAAGCTTGTTTTTACATCTTTTCTAAAATTGGAAGCTTCTTAACTGTCTTACACCTGCTTTCAAAAATAAAGTCCTGTTTTAGAATCATTAGGTTGTAAAAGTATAGTACATTTTATTGGTGAAGCCATGTTTTGATTTTTCAATTAAACTCCAAACTATTCTTAACTTCACTTATGAATAACAACTTCCTGTCATTTCAGGTGGAAAGTGCTGCTGAGGAACCCAGGGTGTTGTGTATAATACAAGATACCACAAATTCCAAGACAGTGAATGAGCGTGTTACCTTGAACCTGCCAGCTTCCACACCACTTAAAAAGCTCTTTGAAGATGTGGCTTCCAAAGTGGGCTACGTGAATGGAACTTTTGAGTTGATGTGGGGGAATGGAGATAACGTGATTGATACGGTATGGCAGAAGTGCTTTTTGTTTCCTCTTGATAGTAAGCATTTAGATCTTTATCATCATTATAGGGCAGTGCTATCTGTATTGCACAGTGCTTGTTTAATTCTTATAAAATGTTCTCATTTAACTCCTGTAAAAATTTAGTATGTGCACAAGAGAAGACTTGACACCACTCTTTTGAATTGGCTGAATTTTGTATTATACCTACATTTTAGTCTCAAAATGTGCTCTCGATAGATATACTTAATCATTAAACAGAGGAAATGAATGTGATCATTCAGATGTAATGCTAGTTTTCATTAACAGTATGTGTTTTTAATAATACCCATGATAGTTAATCACATCTGTTTCCTGGGGTCTTATTTATTTCTCAACAGAAGCATGTTGTGTAGTGACTTTCCATGTCTCTTATACCTATTTGGATTCATTATATACAAAAACTTAATGATTAATATCTCTTCTGTGCTTAAAGGTAAATCAGTGGTGGTTTTAGTTAATACGATTTCAATAGATGCACATAGAAAGCTTTAGAAATGATTCCTTGAGAAATGGACATTAGTTTATTTTGGGTCATATTTATTGAAATACTTAATTTACACTGTCTTTTAAACTGTTGTCAAGTTATTTTGGTATTAATGATGAGTATTTTTATACTGAATAATTAATTATTTTCATTTCACCTCAGTGTGTCAGAAGCTACTTCAAGCAATGTACTTAGTCAGAATGTGTTAATTGTGTATAGATCTCTTTTAAATAAAAGTGTGGGGTTTGTTGTTTGTGGGTTTTTTAGCAGACTCCAATAGATCAAAACAGTGACAAAACTATTCTTGATGCTGGTTTTGAGCCCGGGAAGAAGAACTTTGTACATTTGACAGACAAAGACGGTGAGCAGCCTCATGTAATGCCAGTAAGTAAAATCTTCACTTAGCTACATAAACTATACTGCTGGGGGAGAGCGAGGCATGTTCTGTGTATTGCTTTTGTGAGATCTGAAAAAAATAAAACTGAGCTGTGTATTTCATACAGTAAACTTCTTCAGAAACCTTCTCAGAGACTTTGACTACTATTTTACACTTCCAGATTTCTCTGGAGTAGGACTAAATCCATTAGTAATGATTTGCTGTCACTTTTTATTGATACTTTTCAAATATTTATGTAATGTTTTACTGTGAATAATTTTCTAATGTTATATAATTAATTAATCTTTGACACATTTAAAGATAAGTCTTAACGATACAGGTTTAATCATCTACCTAGTCCTTTTCCTCTGGGTGTCAGAATGGCCTAGTACTGATTTCAGACAGAAACAGCAGTCCTCTATCAACAGCAGTTACCTGCTTCCAAATTTATCTTTAATAATCAAAAAAAAGGTGAAAAAAAAAGTACAAGAGTTGTCAGTGTTGCTAGAAGCAACTGTTTGCTGTAACAAAATATTTGAAATTTCCTGTTTCTCAAGTATGTTATTCAGTGAAAGATACACGTGTCTCCAGTGTATTTAAATCGGGGATTGGATAGACTATTGATATGTTAAGGTGTATTACTCAGCTCTCCTGTCGGCATAATGCTGGCCTACTTAGCCTTTGTTCTGGACTTAACTACCTGAAAAGGGGGGGAAAGCCCACATGCTTAAAAAAATGTGCCCAAGATAAAAATTTGAGAGTGATTCTGAAAGAACATATTGAATTTTAATTTTTATAGCTGGGGGAGAAAACCCAGTCTCATTCTGTATTTCAGTGCAGGAGCTTTAGGAGATGCTAAATTACAAACTTGCTTGTTGTATGCATTATAGTCCTGTATTTGATTATACAGTATTCTAAAGGACATTTGCTTCCACTAATGCAAAGAACAATTTCTCTCGAGGGGGTGAGAATTTCAAGGGCAGAATTAAAGTTACACAAACACCTGTATTATCTGCAATTTGGTAAAATTGATGTGATAATCTTAGCAAAATTAATTTCTTAGCCACGAGGAAAAGAAGCAAAACTTGGTAGATACTTCATAAAAAAAATTGTTGCCAATTTTTTTGCATAAACTTGGTTTATTTCTGCTTTCAGGAGGAGTCAGGTACAACAGATGACATTGCGCAAGACAGGTTTATAGGCCCTCTCCCAAGAGAAGGCTCTGTTGGCTGTACCAACGACTATGTCAGTCAAAGCTATTCTTACTCTTCAGTCCTCAGCAAGTCAGAGACAGGTATAGTTTTCTTTCTTATGAAAACAATGCTGATTTGTAATTACTTTAGCATATTTTCAGATAGCAACACTTGAAGATTTTTTGAAATAAATTGCAATGGACTTTAGGCCTCATCACTACTACATTTTCCATCATGTTTTCTACCATATTCTTGTATCATTTGAGGAACAGAAGAGCTGTATCTCATCCTTTTCTTACTTGGGACAGTGCAATTCAAACTCTCCTTTGGGGGCCTGCTTTTCAGTATTTATCTGCTGCTGTGTCCCTAGTTGAGCAGTCAGGATTATGTTATTACGGAGTATTCACCTCAAGCCGCATGTTCACTCGCAGCTTAATGAGTTCTTGATAACTCTGTTACAGAGGAGCTGTTGCCAAATCTCCGTGCTCCACACGTTAACTAAAGTCTTCCTGCTGTAGCCTCCGGTTGCAGATTCTCTGCCTGCACTGTGATTCCCCAGGAGGCTCATCCTCCGCTGCCTGGCTCCCCACCAGCAAGCAGAGACTCCCTCTGGAAGGGAAGCGCAGCTCTGCCTCGCAGGCAGCTGCCGGGGCAGATCCCGGGAGGCTGCGCACGGGGCGGGAGGAGACAGTGAGTTATATATAGCTCAGGAATGAGACAAACTCCTGGTACTGAGTTTGTTGAGCAGACACAAAGATGACATTCGTATCGCACCAATTCATATGGGTTCAAGACTTTTCTGAAAAAGTTAAGAAAGTTTATCTGCTGCGTAGCTTTTTTTTTTTTAACGTAGCTGTGAGAAGATGATCTGTATAGAGTTATAAATCAATAATAAATAAAATACCTGTGTTTTAACTCTGTCTCCTCACAGAAGTTGTGTTTTGCATGGAGTAACTGCCTTTTCGTTACTAGTGTGGAACTGAGATTTTGAAATTTTTATTTTAAACTTACAAGGCATATTTCATTTCTGTATTACACTATGCTTCAGTATATGCCACTTACATTAACAACAAGTGTTGCTGTTAATGTGTTACTCAGAGAAAATCTTAAAGTTACATCCTGTTAATATAAGGAAATAATTCCCTTCTCAGTCTATAAAAATGACACCGATTTTTAGTAGCTGTTTTCATTGGTTATTAGGGGACAAGCTTTTAGAAGATACATTTGTGAGAGACTTTTAAATTGAGGTTAGTTTAAGAAACACTTAAGAGTTTTTTTTATTGTTACTTATAGTTCTGTAACGATAGTACAAACCAATGTAGACAAAAATGATACATTATGACTGATATTTTTAGTTGACAGCAAGCAGTAAGTAAGCTAGTACACAACTGTTTCTGAACAAATTCTGTGGTTTTTTCTGTAAAATATTTAAATAATTTTTTAAATAGTTACAGTTACTTGTGTCCCCATTAGTCCAGTATGCAACATTAAATCTTGGTTATTCTTAAGAAACATAATTCAGGATGACTAAAATAGCTCTGTGTCATTTCAGAAACTTCTGTTGTGTAAATTATTACTCTTTGTTGGTCTCAGAAATGAGACATTGTAATATTCCCTCAATTTTTATAGTGTATAACAGTAAATGAACACAGTTGGATACAATTCTTAAATGAACATTATGACAGAATTGTTATCTTGTCTACTGTTTTAACTCTTCAAATGAATTCCCTTTTCATTCTCCTTGTATTTATAGGTTATGTGGGGCTAGTAAATCAAGCAATGACTTGCTACTTGAACAGCCTTCTACAAACACTTTTCATGACTCCTGAATTTAGAAATGCATTATATAAGTGAGTATATATAATCAAAACCCATTCTTAAATTTGTGCTGGTATATATCGGTGGGAGACACATTTGAATTCTTTCTGTGAAAACTTCCTTGTTTGGATACTGAAAATCATACTCAAAGTCAAGCTGGATAAACTATTATAGATTATATCTGCTTAAAAGCTTCAGATTTTTAGTAAAACACCAAGATACCTTGTTGGTTGTGGCACGGGCAGGCTTTTTAAATCATTTGTCCCATAGTGAAAGCATCAAACTTGAAGTTTGATACAAAGTGCAGTTCATGTCTGTATTTGTGCAGTGAATGGCATCAAAATGATTTCATTCGTGTTAGATTTGTACATTTAAAGAATAATTGCTGAAAGGGAAAGCAATTTCATTTGACTTTTCCTAAGGAACAGAGCTTCAGTTAACCTCTGTAACCTGGCAGACCTCTCTCCTAAATGTAATTGCTGATTCAAATGCTTTTTTGAGTAATGTGTTCAAAGCATTTTTAATTGTCAAATATCTTGTGTTGTGAATAGATGGGAATTTGAAGAATCTGAAGAGGATCCTGTGACGAGTATCCCCTACCAGCTTCAAAGACTATTTGTTTTGCTGCAGACCAGCAAAAAAAGAGCAATTGAAACAACAGATGTTACACGGAGTTTTGGATGGGATAGTAGCGAGGGTAATGTGCAGCTCTTAAGCTTGGGTGATTTGCTTCAGCAGCTGTCTGTTAGAGCCTAAACTGCTGTTGATGGGGAAGAGCACTGGAGTAATTAAAAATGGTTATTAGAAGCCACTTTGTTTCCGTGGAGTGACATACTAAATGGAAACTTTGTTGTGGCATGCATTTTATTTATTTATTTATTTATTTTTAAGAAATTATATCAGGGAGTTTTAGGCTGTTAAAGTAAAAAGCATTATATTTTTGTAATGAAGCTGTCAGTACAGTTGTTAATTGTTTCTAAAGTAGTAGTTCTTTATGCAGTGTCAAATACACATTCTACTTAAGCAGAAAATAATATGGATGATTGGATAGTCTTTTTTTTTTTTTTTTAACACTTGTATAGTGGAATTTTGCCCCATCACCTGCTGATTTTTGCCAGAGAGTAATCACATGATGAGTCTGAGTTGAAAATTTTTAGAGAATCAGTGTAAAGTAGGAAATAAGTCAGAACCATTTTATTTTAGGAGAGTGCATTTCTGTATTTATAACATACTCTTGCTTATGCATAAGCATTGTGAGCAAGCTGGCTGCTTATTTTTCTAACTTGAGAGGCAGCTGCTTGTGGGTTTGAACACTTGGCCCACTAGTGAATAATCTAGTAAATAATGGGTACAGACTTAAATTGGTAGCTATTTAGGCAGTATTCTCAGGCTACAGTTAGTATTGGAGCTAATAACACCCCTTGTTTTAATAAAGCTTAATTTCCATTTCTAACAGCATGGCAGCAACATGATGTACAGGAGCTTTGTCGAGTCATGTTTGATGCTTTGGAGCAAAAATGGAAGCAAACAGAACAAGTAAGTGTATAAAAACATTTTGCCCTTCATTCAGCGGTGTGGTATCATTGTGGAGTTGTGTTGGGTGTTTTTAAGGATGAGTGTGGAAAATGTTAACTGAATTTTAAACATGATGTTATTGAAAGTCTGCAGTAGTTGCCAGTTTTCTTCTTTGATGGAATGGTTAAGCTACTGTAACGTACAACTTTCAAGAGTGTGTTGCTTGTGTTTTCCTTTCCCAATTAAAAGTGGAATATTCTGAACTCTGGATACTTAGTCTTCATTTGATGTGCGAAAAGCGGTTGCGGAACTCCTGCGATAGCTTCATTGCTGTCAGAATTTATTAGATTATGTTGTGGGCTTTTGAATCTCCAGGCCACCCTTCAAATGTAGGAGAAAGTTAGGAATGCATTCATAACACATGCTTCATTCTGATAGAGGTCAGCTTGCTCTAGGCCACTTTCCTGGGTGTAGATTAGCAAATACTTAATCTTTCTGCACCTACCTTTGGAGACACAGGGAAGGATCACGTTATCAATCTGTTAACAATGTCTGCGAGATGAGACCTGTTTTTAAAGCAAACTTCAATTTTGCTAGTTTTGTAGTCACTCCTGAGATGTGACTGTGAAGTACACTGCGAAGCTTGTATAAGGTGGTTTGAGAAGCTCATTTGATACATGTTCTGTGCAGTGGTGGGGCAGGGAAAACAAGGAACCAGGAGATGGACATCCTGCTGGGGAATGCTATTCTAAATGTGTAGCTATGCAGTTAAGATTTAATTAAAAAAGACATTTTCTTCTAAAAAAGCAAGGAACTATGTTCTGTTTCATTTGTTTAAACCTCTGTTGAATATCTTTGTTTCAGGCAGATCTTATAAATCAGCTGTATCAAGGCAAACTGAAGGACTATGTACGATGTCTAGAGTGTGGCTATGAAGGCTGGAGAATCGACACGTACCTGGATATTCCGTTGGTCATCCGGCCGTATGGCTCCAACCAGGCGTTTGCTAGCGTGGTGTGTACTATTATGCTGACTAATAGTGCATCCATACACATAGAATACATAATGCGACAGTGGTATAATTTGTTACATGGTAAGTATCATCCTAGATACTCCATCTTGGGGTGTTCGTCTTTGTGCAGTCAACCAGCTAGCAAGTTCTAGAAGATTGATTTAATTTATTTATTTATTTTGGCTTTTTGGTTGATTTTTTCTTTTGGGTTTTGGTTTTTTTTTTCTTTTGCCCTTCAATGAGTCCTACTGGTGCATGTATAAGGGGAGGGGAAATGCAACTTTATTGCCTTAGGGCTGCAGTAATCAATTATTTTCTTACTGATAAAATCTTCAGCATTTACTTGAGATATTTTTATGAGATCTCTAAGTTTTATTTGGGTTGTTCTCTTTATTGGCATATCTACAAAATTTTCATAGCCTCATTGAAAATCTTAGTGAAAGAACAGAACATTAAACTTACAATTATTAGTTTAATTGCCTTGTTGTTGCTGTGCTTTTTCAAGTTCACTTCTCAAGTACCATATGCTTTTAACAAGCGATTTAATGATAATAAAAATCTACTGTACCTCAGTGTTCTTGGTCACTTTTGCTCCAGCATTACTGGTGTTGGCAAGCATACGCATTGCTAGTAAACCTGTGGAAGTTTTTTGGTTATATTTTCCACACCCCTGAAAAGAAGTGATTACAAGCTGTGAAATTCCACTGTTGTGGTCTAAAATACCTGTACTACGTATGAAGTTGTGAGAGAGAACAAGAATAAATCGAACAAGTCTTTCAGTAAAGCCTGTTTTAAACAAGCCCTTGTTGTGTAATTGGCTTAGCAGGATTATTAATTGTATATAAAGTATTTTTCCTTTTGTATTTAGGATGCTGGCAATATTTTTAAATTGGTAATAGTCTGTAATTCTTAACAGTAGTTCTGTTAAGAAAAGAATTGTTAGGATTAGGTTAAACTGCAGTGTAGGTTTGAAGTACTTCATACTTTAAAACTTTGAATACCAGTCTTCAGAAGTAGTAAAGATGAGGGACATTGATCTCACAAAAAGGATTCAAGATAGTAAAGTCCTTTGAATTCTTTTTAAGATTGCATTAAAATATTTTAATTGAAGCTGCATTGATACAGATGGATATTTTATGTAGTTGGCTTTCCTTTTCACCTTTTAGAACTTGTTTCTAGAACTATTCCCTAAACCAAAATTTTTGTTGCATTTTTTTATTGAGTAATGAGATTTTTTTTTCGATCAGTTTAAGTAATGAAAACTATTCAGTTCATGTAGCTGTATTCTGCATTTAACAATGCATTGTACATGTGTCTCAAAAGGACATTTTTTTCTCTACAAGAGAAGTCTGTAGCAGAATGCAAAAAAGAAAGGATTTTGTTTATTTGTAAAAACAAAGCTTGAACAATTAAGAACTTAAATATCAGATTACTTTTAGTAGTATTTGATATTTCTTCTGTAAATCAACTTTTACTGGGTTTACTACACCGAGGAAAACAATTTTAAGATTTTTTTGTTACGTAGATACATGGTTGCAATTTGTACTGATGCTTCAATTTTTTAGCTTTTTTTTTTATTCATATTCTGATCATACTCAGTTGATTCTCCTCCCTGCATTTGTATTATCCATAGGAGATGTAATTTTTAGTTTTGTAGTCTTCAACAGTGGGGAGATATGGAGGATACTTGCTTTTGGAGAAGGGAAAAATCGCCTGTTTCTAAATGGAATTCTCTGAAGGTAGTATCCTCCATTGATCCGTAGATGATGGTGATTTAGTAGGTGTAGGTAAAAGGGTGTAAGTGAGAGATCAAAAACTTCACACATGCGCTAATAGGGCTTATAGAAGGGAATGTAAAACTTTTTAGACCTTGCTAGTCAGCTCCTGAGGGAACTTGCAGCAGGCGACACAACCCAAGATAGGGGATCTAAGGAGGATACTACCTTCAAAGAACTCTAGTTAGAGGTAAGTGATTTTCCATTACTTTCTAATAAAAGAGAATGGATGTATGAGCCTAAAGTAAGGTTAATCTGTAGAATGCCACATAAAGTGTATTATCCCACTGTTCGACATTGTGTACTACCAAAACAATGTAGTTACCTGAAATGTTGCATTTATCTGTAAATATATATGTGCTACTTCTAAATACACGGGAGCATTGGAGAACTGGGAAGGATAATGTTATGCTTGATTTATTTGCTAATACAAGCTAAGTCTGAAATCCTTAAGTGTGTTTTGAAGGTTTGCATTTTGAAAAATTATTTTGAGTTCCCCTCACCAGCCCCCAAGTTTAAGTACTAAGACTACATAGCTGCAAACTCAATAGGGCGGCTCTGGGGCACTTGAGATCTCATCAGTTTGTACCTCAAGATAGTTTCTGCAAAAGTACTATCTGCATTGTTCAAGGGCATGTTTTAAATAAACCTGAATCAGTCTTTTCTTGAGGTCAATAGTAATAGACATAAAAATAGCTTGTTTCAGAGAGGTAAACAGGAGCAGCAATTCACATCATGATTTTTTGTAAGTATCTTTTCTATAGATGACTCATTTGACAGCATTAGACATAAGCTAAAAAAATTTCTTTTGTCTGCAAAACATAAAAATTTTGCCAGAACAGCTGAGAGAAGAGTGGATGTAATGAGTAAAGAGCTATCATGCTGAAGTTATGTTACTGGAAAACAGTGAGAATTGTTTTGTGACACCAGAAAACTAGTAATAATACAAGTATTCTGGAGGTGTAGCAAGCGCAGTTCTGTTTTGTTAAGTGTTGTTGCCATTTGTGTGCTAGTTACTCTTTTGAGGGTGTAAGTCTGCATACAAGTAGACCCTTTTTGGGCAGAAATTTGGACTTCTGTGTGAATTTACTTTGTCATTGCCTAACTAAAACTGTTGAAGGCAGTTAGAAGGTGGATGATGTCATAGTTACTTTTTTTTTTAAGCTAGATTAACAACAACAAGGTCTTGGTTTTTTAGTAGAGCATGTTCTTTGGACATGGGAAAACTAGATAAACTCTGAAAATATGAGATTGCAATTAGTTTCTAAGTTTTTCCAAGAAGAGTTTTGCCTTGCTGTTTATTATGTAACTTTTCATAAAGGTCCTGCTGCTCCTGTTGGCAGGTTTTACAAATTTACACACTTACAAATCCTTGCAGTAAGATACATTATGAAATAGTCTGTTTGGCAGGTATTTTTATGGGGAAGAGTGTGTCCAAAATTCCTGTCTTTAGCCCGACTATAATTAGTTTGAACTGTTTGTTACGGTGCTTTAATATGTTAAGTGTTACAAATCTCAGAATATTAAAAACTGGATATGCTCAGAATGCGGCTGCACAAGGCCCTAAGCAATGCACTTTAAGTTGGACCTGCTTTGAGCAGGGAGTTAGGATCAGGTGGTTTCCAGAAGTTTCCTTCAGCCTATATTGTTCTCTGATTCTGCGAACTCTAAAAAAAAATTAAATAGCAGTTGTTATACTAATCTGTTGCTTGACATGGTGTATTTTGAAGCATGTGTGTGTTGGGAATGTTGGATATGCTTAGTAGCTCTAAGGCTACATAATAGTTACCCCTTCGAAGATAACTTCAAAGGTAACAGTCGAGTTGCACAAAAGGGATGTAGTCATGGGATAGCTTGCGCAGTGTAGAAGCTTTGTCACTGATTTTGCTGAGTGAACTGTCAGTACAAAATGGTGAACTACATTAGAGTAGGAATTGTATTAAGAAACTTCCTAATCAGCAGAACCAAATGGTGTAAAGATTATATAGGAGAAAAGTGGAGGAGACACAAATGAGTAAACCTGAGGAACAGCAATGTTCATTATCCTGGGACTGAAGAACACATGGGTAGTCACATAGCTCCAAAAAAAAAAAACCCCAAAAGCAGTGAAACCACAAGAGTAATGTAATAATACTTCATTCAGTTTTTGGGAGTCTGAAGGATCATCACTTTCTTCCATGTATAAAAATTAATAGTATGTTTCCTTGTTAAATTGCACATCACATAAGTCTTCATAAGTATAGTATAATCGATTCTGTCCCCTTGTTCATTATTCCCATTCATTCATATTCACGTTGATGCATGAATTCCAACTCTTTCCGTACAGTCAGATTATATTGTTATTTTCTTAACTGGCATTTGATTCATAAGAGAGAGTTCTGTGGTCATTATGTGATACTTTCTATTGGTTTCTGTGTTGCTTATTAACTGTTTTGCTTTCATTTAAATAGTTCTGAATATTGGTGCCTTAACTAGTTTACAGAATAGTCAAAATACAGTTATTGGTTTCTTCCTCTTTCAGTTTTTTAAGTAGGGTTGTAATTTCTTTAGTTGTCTTTCTTGTATTTTAGAATGATTCCTAACACTTCAGTGCATAATCAGTTGCCCTTGAGTAAAAAAGCAGCTCAGCCTCTGTAGCATTTAGGAAGCAAGTTCAGAGGCAGCAGTTCAATTCAGACTCTCAAATGTTTTAACGTGTCTGGAGATTTCAGGGCTCTTCAAAGGCTTTTCTGTCTGGATCCAAAAATGATAGAGATTACTGCCTTCGTTCTGCAGTTGTTCTGTTGTGTTTTTCATTTGTGAGTTGTTGTCACCCGAAATACAGTCTTCTTTTTTTTTAAAAAAAAGTCCTTTCTCCTACAACAGCAACAGAGCTTTTGTAAAACATTTGTTTTATTGTTCTTGCTATTTCCCTGAGTTCTCAGAAACAAAGAAGGGAGAAAGGAAGAATTGGAGGCTTTCTGAAGAACCTGACATATCCTTGATTTTTGTCCCAAAGTGTGACTTCTCAAAGAACATGATTTAGTACACAATCTTGAGTCCTTTGCCAGCCGTGTTACAATTGCTGAGTTTCTCTGCCCAGTTAAGCCCCTTCTTACTTACTCAGACTGCAGAACTTCTGGGTTCCGCTTTGACTTCAGAAACCCAGAGCTTGCAAGCTGACAGGGTTAAAGGGTTTAACTTTTAAAATCTCTGGATAAAAGTCTTCTCTGAACCCCATCTCAGTATTCTTAGTGATTTTGTTGGAACAAGTTTGTTCTCTAGTATATTCAAGTTATGTGCAATAAAATTGTTGCAAATTATGTTAGAGGGAGCACTAATGATCAGGTTGGTTGTGTTTTGCATATTGTTTGCTGTAGACAGGGGCAAAGTAGAAATCATTAAACTCCTGGATTGAAGCGTTAGTGCCAGTATTTTTAGGCAGCTGTCAGAGGATGGAATTGCAGTTGTTGGTCTGTTGCCTTGTAAGGTTTACGCGAGGAAGCTGTTCCTGTCTTTATAGGGAATGACCACAGCTGATTTTCACTCCTTTGGGAGTGAAGCTCAAATATTCCCCCTCCATCCTTTCCCCACCTTTCTCTTAAAAGTACTGTTTTCAAATGTAGCTCTCTAAGTTCCTTTGTAGAACATGACTAAGGCTGTCTTCAGCCAGGGCACTGAGGACCTGAATAACATTTTTTTTCCTGCCCTGTGTGCCCCCGACCTTAAGTAATTACTGCATTGTAGCTGTTGGGAAAAACTCTGGAAATGCAGACCCACCATCTCAAAATTCTGGGAGAACAGGGCCAAAGCAGGGTCAAAAAAACCTCATTTTCACAGCAGTTGACTAAACAAACACGACTAAATATGATGTGCAAGATAACAGGAATAAATGTCATTTTATATTGAATGTTTATTAAAATGAAGACAGTTGGATTCATCAAATACTGAATGAAATAGACTTGGCAATAATCGTGGTTTGACTGTTTAACCTTGGGCTGGGTAGAAAGGTTGGTTTCTCTTCATATTTTCCTCACTCATTGTCTGCATCAAAGTTTGTCAATCAAATTTTGGTTATAGACTTAATTGAAGTGATTCGTGTCTGCAATCTCACTGAAAATTTATTGTTCTGATTTATACCTACATAGTAAACATTCTTTTAAAAAAATCAGGTAACATCTTTTTGTTACTAGGAAGAAGCACTGCATGCTTTCATTCAGCCTGAGATTCTCGATGGCCCCAATCAGTATTTTTGTGAGCGCTGTAAGAAGAAATGTGATGCAAGGAAGGTAAAGACCCTCCAAATCATTTGTGAAAATTACTTTTGGTAAGTAACAAACCTGACACTGGCAGCCTAATGTTGTCTTTGCTTCATTTAGGGTCTGCGGTTCTTGCATTTTCCATATCTGCTGACGTTACAGCTGAAGAGATTTGACTTCGATTATACCACTATGCACAGAATTAAACTTAATGATCGTATGACTTTTCCTGAGGAGTTGGACATGAGTGTCTTCATTGATGTTGAAGATGAGGTAAAATGTTTGGTTTCAGAGAAAAGTCTTTAAGTTTTCTGAAGCTTCTTAACTTTCCTTCTTCTTCCATAATAAGCTCTTTCTGCTTTCTTACATCTTCTCGTGAGTGATTTAAAAGTACAAGTCTCAGGGCTTCTGCAGCTATGGCAAATCCAGAGTGAGGTGTGTTTCTTAAACTTGTGCCTGAATCTGGTTTGGTCACAAGAGGTGATGTAGAGTTTTGAAAGTCTGGATGCTGAAGTTAGTCCAGAAAACATTAATGATTCATTTCTTCCCTCTGACTCACAGTGCTCTGTATGCTGTAGAAATGAGATTTATTTTTCATGATAATTATTTTTATATATGATAATTATTAATTAATATAAATAAGAATTGTTTTTCACTTCCACCTTCTTCTGGCTTTTAACTCTTCTGGGTTTGACCAAAATTCATATTGTGCAGTTATATTCACTGATGAGTATTTAATGTGCCTTCTGCATGAAATTTATTCCTCTAATTCAATCCCTGAAAACATGATGTCGCTTTGCTAGCTTCTAGTGGAATAAGAGAAATACTGTGTTGATATGCACATGGAAAGACTTCTGACTCTGTGCAAACCTTTATTTTATGAAGTATGGCATTTCAGCAGTTGGATACCTATTGAAGTGTTACTGGGGGGTGGCTGAATAGGAACGAATAGTAATTTGGGAGAACAGAACTTGAGACAAAATTAAAAACTGCCAAATTCAAAAGAATTATCCAGAGGAAAGAGGATCAGGTAGGAGATGGATATACTGACTTGTACTAAATGAACTGCATTCATAGTGTTGTTGACATCATGCTTTTAAGCTAATAGAAGACTAATCAATCTTACTGTAATACCTTGATTCTGTCCAATGAGTTGAAATGGAGGGAGAAAAAAAATCTGACTGTGAATGAAAATATTTCCAGTCAAATTCAGTTCAGATTAACAGGATGGTGCTACAGTAGAACATGTTACCTGATAGTAGACTTCCAGGTATTTAATTGAACTAACTTGTATGTGGAATAGGTTAGTAACAGATACCGTCTAGTCAAGTGTGAAACCAGGTTATTACCATTCAATTGTGCCCAAGACCAGAAAGTAATTGATCTAAGAGGTGGATTGAAGACACTTAGTAACAGAAACAAATCCATTCCATGTTCAGTTGCAGAGATCTGTAAGATTTTGAGGAGTTTCATTATTTTTCTAAACTGGATTTTTTTTCATTTCACAAACGTACTGTTATTTCTTCTTCCATGTAACTTTTCATGTTGTATAACGTTAGTTGTCTGTCTTTATTTTTAAGAAGTCTCCTCAGACTGAGAGTTGCACTGATAGCGGAGCTGAAAATGAAGGCAGTTGTCACAGTGATCAGATGAGCAATGATTTTTCTAATGATGATGGAGTTGATGAAGGAATCTGCCTTGAAAGCAATAGTGCAGCAGAAAGAATCTCTAAAGCTGGCAGTGAAAAGGTATGTTTAAAAACCCCAAACTTCTACTGGGTCTGGTTGGGATGGAGTTAATTTTCTTCATAGCAGCTCGTATGGTGTTCTGTTTTGGCTCTGTGACTACAACAGTGTTGATAGCACACTGTGTGTTAACTCTGGCTGAACAGTGTTGTACAGCACCAGGACTTTCTTTCTTTCTTTCTTTCTTTCTTTCTCATTCTACCCCTGTAATGAGTAGGGCAAGGGGCTGGAAGGGGCTGTAGCTGGGATAGCTGGCCTGGATTGACCAGAGGGATACTCCAGGCCATGTTCCCTTCTATGTCATGTCATGTTCAGTGGTGAAAACTGGGGGGTTTCCAAAGTAGCTGTTGCTCAGAGACTGTCTGGGCATTGTTCTGGAGCTGGGAGGTAGTGAATACTGCCTTTTCATCATTGACGTTTGGGGTTTTTTTCCCCGTTTTCTTCGCTTATTAAACTGTCAGTATCTCCAATCACAAGTTTTCTCACTTAGGCTCTTCTGATTCTCTCCATCCCCCTCGAGGGAGGAGTGAGTAACTGCCTGGATGGGTGCTTAGTTGCTGGCCAGGATCAACCCACTACAAATGTAAATGATAAAGATATAATTGATTCTGATACTGGGAATGGGGTGAGGGTGTGTTTTTTATTCAAATTCCGAAAATGGACACTACAGCAAAGGAAAGCATGCAGCTGATTTGGGGGTGACCTGAGAATAAAGGTCTTCTCAGCTTGTCAGACTGAGAATTCCCAGATAACTTATTTTGGCAGCAGACCCTCAAACTGAAGATTTGCGTTGTCTTGTGAGTATGGTTGTTTTTTTTTTTTTTTTTTCCTTTGAGGCCAACTGTCAAAGGCCTACAAGCTTCGGCTGCAAAAATGTCTTGCACCTTAGTAGGAAAAGATTGGAAAGTTTTAATTAGTCTCTGCCATCCATTTCTTATTCTTAAAAATGGTCCCATAGGTGGAACCATGGGTCTAAATGTTAAATATTCATGCAGTCATATGGAGTTAATATAAAGGAATTGAGCAGCAAATCAGTCTAGGATAGCAGTCATTCTTCTGTGGGACGTAAAGATAAGCAGAGAGCTGCAAGAAAGCCTAATTGAATTTTCTTGCAAACACAAAATTCATCAAAAATCTTGGGTTTTATGGTAAGGTCTACATTGTGTATTCCATGTATCATCATTCAGGGAACTCGTCTGAACTTTGGCCAAAAGCTTTTATTCAGATTTGGTAGGAAGCTGCTTGGCCCTAACTGTTACTTTCATAAATATTTAAAAGCTGACTTGCATTTGCATCTGCACATCTGTCCCTGTTTACATTTGCTGTAAAACCATTTGAGAGGGTTTTTTTGATAAACATTCTGAATACTGGAAAAAAGAAAGACATTCATAGTCACTTCACTGCAACAGTATTGTCATCTGTTTGTAATGCAAATGTCATGTCCTAATATTGACAGTAGCTTTGGCCAGTTAATTCATACTCCTTGTCTGTCAAGCCATGGTTGTTAGCTTTTTGGTTTAGATAGCTTAATAATGGATGCAGTATATGTTGAGAATTTACAGATCCTTTCCTTTATATAATCTAAAAGTATTTAATTCTTGTAACACTTAATGTGACTTGGTATCATTTGGTTTTACTTGTTAAAGTTTACACAGCACCGAAGGTATGTCTTGAGTACCTTTTATTCCCATCCTTTTATCTGTGAAAAGAAAGGTTTATGACAGCGAACTGAGTGCTGGCAGAGAAGCTAATGCAGAGTGCTGATAAGCATCAAATGGCACATTGCTAGCGTGCAGTATGTGTTAGGAGTGCAGAGAAGGGTGACAGCAAATAGCCCTAAACTTTGCGGCTACAGGCAGGTTGGTCATTACTTTTGTTTCTTGTGTGGAATTGTGTTTAATATCTATTTAGCTAAGAATTCACAAATTCAGAGCTTGTACATAAAAGAAGTAACAGTAACGCATTAAGCCAGCTCAGAAATACTTCCATGATTTTTTTAAAAGTTGCTTGGTCTTTTCTCTCTCCCTTCCCACCAGGAAAGGAGAAACTTCTCTTTACTTCTGTTATTATTCTTGTATATTACTTGTATATATTATTCTTGTATAACATCCAGTATATCAGAGCTCTGATTTTTGTTCGGTGTCTATTACAGCAATGCATTTCTGTTGCACAGATCTAGCTGTTTGTAGCAGACAACTATTTATATATTGGGGTTTGTGTAATTGCTTTAAACACTTTTTTAATTATGATACAGTTACCTTTTCTTCCTTAATACATATATCACACCTTTTTCTTCTATCCCCAGAGTTCTTTACTATATGAGCTCTTTTCTGTTATGGTTCATTCTGGAAGTGCTGCTGGTGGCCATTATTATGCCTGTATAAAATCTTTCAGTGATGACCAGTGGTACAGCTTTAATGACCAGCATGTTAGCAAGGTAAAAATAATTTTTTCAGTTATCGTGTGTACTCGTAGATGGACCAATAAGTTTCTGCTTTGCATGTGATTTTGCACTTACATGTAATGAAGGTGGTTTTATGTGCAGGTATTTCAAGCATTGACTTTGTTTCATCTTCTCATGCTGTATGCTTATGTTTCACTCATTACCTTAACTGATTTCTAGGGTTTTTTAATTGCTGGATGATGTTTTGTGCATTGGGGAGCAGGAGTGTTTCTTCTTGATGGTGAATGGAGGATGGTTCATAAAGAAGCCTTTATTCATGTACAGACCAGGTTGGATTTAGAATTTGGCCTTCTATATGTCTGAAGAATACTTCTTGCTTTGAGAAGCGTATTATGACCCAGACTGTGCTCTTAAGCCCGTCCCGCTGATGTATTTCAGGTGTTAGAGGTATTCATAAACATCACCACAGTCAAGAACCTGGATAGTGTTCTTCAAAGAAGTTCCTACTTCAAAAAAAACAAATACTATGTTTACATTCACTGTAAAATGAAGAGGCACATCACTTGGAAACATTTTGTTGTTGTTATCAGCAAACAAATAGAAATATTCTTTAAAATTAGAATGCTTAATATTGCATGTTAATTATGTAATGCCTTCTTTCCTAATGAGAATAAATGCATCTCAAATAATGCAAGTTTCTCAAATAATCATGGAATTGATTTTCTGTTAGATAACTCAGGAAGATATTAAGAAAACATATGGTGGATCTTCTGGAAGCAGAGGCTATTATTCCAGTGCTTTTGCTAGGTTAGTAGTACTGTAATATTCTTTCTGGTAGTGTTTTAGTGCAACCAAATGAATGGACAAGGTGCATGTGCTTAACCTGGTAGCTTAACGTTAATGGTAGATGCATCAGATAACTATTACAAGAGCTATCCTGACTGCTCTTTCAGATGATTAAAATAATGTGATACTGATTTTTGAAAGTCCTTTCTGATTAATGCATTGCAAATATATGTATGACATAGCTCCTTACTGAGAAAAACCCAAACACCTTCAGAAGTCAGTATTGTCCTCCTGGCTGAGAGATTCAGATGACTATTCTTTTCTCCACCAGCTCCACAAATGCATACATGCTGATATATAGACTGAAGGATCCAACGAGAAATGCAAGTGAGTAGTTTTGCAGTTCTTAACTAGTAAGATTCCATTGTGTAGTATGGAGATGTTTGCCATGTGAGGAGTACAGTTTTTGTGAGGATGGTGGTATTGGTATTTTTAGGGTAAGATTAAGTAACTTTCATTTAGGAAGCTTTCTTTTATAGCTTTTCACTATGCTTTTTCTTAATTTTTTTTTTCCTTAATATATATTAAACCTGTATGGATCATTAGGAAGTAATCATAAAATAAGTTTTCTATTTTTTTAATATTTAGGTTATCATGGAAATAAAAGCCAGGTATGGTGGGTGACACTGAATAAGCTATAATGCTATATAATGTCATGATTTATAGTGGAGGGGGGAAAAACGTTTTCGTAAAAATGAGCATGTAAGAGCTTCATAAAGACAAAGACTTTAAGACAAAAAACTCATAAAGACTTCACAACCAGCCCTTATTGTTAGTGGTTCAGTTAGGAGGTGAGAACTAAGGTATATAGTCAGAAACAAATCTTGGATTTCACAGTCTTGTATCCCCAGCTCCTCTGATTTAGTTCACCAAGGCTTAGAGGATGCCTGGCCCCATGTAATAGCTGACAGGTTAATTAATCTTTGAAAGATGAGACAGTGGGAAATGAAGATTCTCTCTGAATTCAAACCAGAAATGTCTGGTTGGAGGCGTCACTCGAGTATTGGCTAATTTCATAGGGTCTTAGACTGTAAACCTCTAGGATTCCTCTTGGGTTAGATTTATATTTTTTAAATACCACCATATTATTTGCTTGAAAACACTTAATGTTTCTCATTTAAAATCTGAACACACCTGAACAATGATGAAAGTAGATGAAAGTTCGATAGATTTTAATTTTTTTTTAAGTAATACCAAATAGAAGGAAATATGTTGGTTGGCTGTTTTCCCATCTTTGCTAATCCCCTATCAGGAGCACAGCTGTAGAAAGGAAACAAGAAGAGCAGTGGCCAGCCACGCTTGCCCTCAGCAGCAGTGTGTCTGGAAGAATCGAGTATTTTGTATATTAGATATATTATTATGTATTATAACTGGTTGAATTGAGCCAAAGATTAATTTGCTTGCAGCCAAAGCTGTATTTTTTCCTAAAGGAAAAATTCAGTAGTTTGCCTGCTTGAAGTTAAGCTGATAAACTGTGCAGACTGTTCTGTGTTTTTGGAGCGTATATAGTTCAATTGCCAGAACTTTAATACCTTCAAGAGCACATAAAAATCCAGTCAGTGGGTAATTTTTCCTAATACCTTGAGCAGATGGGAAGCCACATACACTTTCAAAGGCAAGTAAAAAGCCCTCTAATACCTCTTCATTCCTCCTTTTTATCTTTCCTTTTTCATTAAATGCTGAAGAGGTTCAGTGTCCCACAGATTAGACTCAAACTCTCAAGAATCTTAAAAGCATCCTTTATAGGGAGAATATATTGATAGCTGGATTTATTTTATTCTTAATTGGTCAATAGAAACTACATATTAAGAGTAGGATATTGCGACTGAAACCTTTGGCACTTCACATCGGGTAGCTCCTTTTGGGGCATGCTCATTTGTTTTGAAGAGCTTGCAGGCGTAGAAGGACTTGTATACTTGAGAGGCTTTGTAACATATCAGCTTGTAACATAACCAGTGGAGGAGGGAATAAAAAGACCTTTGCAAATAACATTCTGCTTATCTTAATCTGCTGACTAAATGTTTTAGAAGGGGGATGAAGGGCTGTCTGCTTCCTGTAGCTGCTTCTTTTGGGGTAAAATTTTGGATTCCACCATGAGAAACTGAGGATCACTACTAGCAAGAGGAAGGACAGAAATTAGCAGTGCAAGGAGGATTAAAACAAGCTTTAGTGGTTTTGGGTTGATTTAATTATTTGGGTTTTTTTTTTGTGGGATGCAAACTAAGAAAATGTATGCTTAGACTACATTTTATTAAAAACAAAACCAAAAACAAACGAAAAGACAACCAAACAAAACCCAAACCAACCAAACAAAACAATCAAAAAATAACCAAACAACCCCCCAAATCCTAAATTAATAAAAGCAGACTTGCAAATACTTCTATATCAGTATAGTCTAAAAAGTATTTGTGATACTTGGAGCAAATTTGCCCTCTCATTTCAGTGTCCTATAAACATTTATTTCTAGCAGCAATACACAGAGTACTTTCTGATATTTTATTCTTTTCTACTTTTTTCTACATGGAGATAGTGCTAATCAAAGTTGAACAATGGGATTTTCTTTGAGGAAGAAGGGAGAGGAAAAACTAAGTATCTCACAGAATGAATTTTGCTGTCTTCTTTTTGTTTCTGAGAATTCATGGTACGGGCAATGGTGCAGTTATAAAAATATATTATTTTGGGGGGTGCTATAAAGTAACAATATCTGAAGTAGGTGCTTTATATATTTGTAAAATGGATACAACACAAAAAAGAAAACTGTTAAAGCCTTCTTTCAACAAATTGATCAAGTAGTAAGTCTTAAGAGCAACAAAAAATAATACTGTTTCAAGATGTGAATCATTAAAACAATATTTTTCATTCTGAACAGAAATCATTGTAAATTGTATGAAGTTTAAGAATAAACAGCAGCCATAAACAAAATCTATGTGTCAAGAGCTGCGTTAGCTTTAAAAACCCCATTTTTTAATCTGAAGAAGCTTTTGCCCAATTCCTCACAGTAGGAGTGGAACAAGAATAGAAAGAAAACTGTATTTGTGAAAGTTGATTGATGTTTTTTCTTTAATTTTTTTTTTAAACTTGATGAAGTATTGCATGTTCTGTTTTGTTTTTCTTTATGAAACAATCGTACCAAGTACGCTAATCATATTAAGGGTAATGTGTATTTGTTATAGACAGTATCAGCTAATTTTTATTATCTAATTCACCTTTTAGAACAGAGTTTACTTCTACTGTAAAAACAGGGTCAAGTACAGACGTCAGTCTTAGTATATGTCTTTACAACAGCAAAGCTTCCCTTACTGGCACTGGAATCTTTATCTTGTGCTAACAGCATTTTCTTGTCTTGCTGATATATAATTAGGGGGAGTAAAAAGCTGATTTCCATTTCATTTAAATAATGAAAAAGAGAACAGGGTGTGGTATAATGGGAAATTTGGGCGGAGAAGAGGTGGAAGAAGGCAAGGAAGATAACTATTAAATATACCCATACTTCCTAAAATGGTGCCCACTGTAATTTTTTTATTTTTAACCTATTGCTTTGTTTTTACTGGCAGAGTTTCTCGAGGCACATGAGTACCCAGAGCATATTAAACAACTGGTACAGAAAGAGAGAGAACTGGAGGAGCAAGAGAAGAGGCAACGTGAAATTGAGCGTAACACTTGCAAGGTTAGAATTTCTGCTGAATAAAATAATGATGTATTTCCAGCAAGAAATGTTTTTACAGTAAATAGTAAATTTTTACTACAATACAAGGACTCTTTTATGATAAGTGTATTTGTATTGACAACTCTTGAAAATTATTTGTACACCTGTTGAAAGCCTGTACACAGTGAAAGCCTCTGTTAGAGGTATTCACCAGGGATTTTTGCTGAGTTCATATCTTCCATGTGAATGTGAATTGGTATTAAAACCAAAACAAAACTATAGGTAATTGGACATCACTTAACTTCAGCCAAATAATAGTATGTAAAGCTGTATATTAGGTGTTCTATATTACTTTTCATTTTGTGACGCTTTGCTTTTTGTGAAATGTTTCTTAAACTAATTTAAAACAATTCTTTGACAGAGCTGAATCTTTTTCCAGCCATAGATTCAACAGTAATAAACAAAACATGAAATCAATGACTGAAAAGCATGACAGGCAGCTGGTCTGCCTACCGAGTGATTGTGTTATTGGAAAGTTCTCTATGGTTGCAAAATATGTAACTGTGAAAAATGAGTTGCACATTTGTTGTTATATGTGCATTTTGGTTGGGAGGATCTGCACGCTGCATCTTTAAGGTGCTCTGGTTAGAGACGTTGTACCCTAGCTTGCAAAAACATATAGATGGGCCTACTATGCCTCTGATGTTTTCTGTCTGCAGTTGAGTAACCAGCTGAAAGGAAGCTGCCCTATAAGAGCTAAAGATGTATTTTATATTAAATTGTTTGAATACAGGGTTGTAAACTTAAATGTGCTCTAATATGCAAGGCATTTGCAAATACCTTCATGGTCACTTTTGTACCTTTTGTATTTCTTAGATTAAATTGTTCTGCATGCACCCTACAAAACAAATAATGATGGAGAACAAATTAGAGGTGCATAAGGACAGGACACTGAAGGAAGCTGTGGAAATAGCTTACAAGGTATGCTGTGTATTACAGAACAGTTTGTTAGTTGTAATTAATTTTTTTCCCCTCTCTGCTATTGTGTATCTTCAGTTTTTAAATATCTACTGCTTTGAGAGTGTTTGGGGGGATGACTGTGGGTTTGGTGTTGGGTTTTTGCAAGAAGTGTTCTAGTTGGATATTACTGACCAAGTTTTCTGTTGGTAGCCATCAGCTAATTTCTGATTGGAATGATAAAGCTTTCCATTTTAAAAGGCAGTATGATTTTTACATACCCTTACTTTAAAATTCGACAGTGAGAGCTGCTGTTAGACTCACCTTTGCCTCAGGTAGTTGAAAGAATTCTGAAAGCTGGTAGTATGTCAGGAAAAACATTGTATTAGGTATGTGATAAAATTCTTTCAAGAAATTTCCTACGTAACTGATACAGTAATATCAGTGGGCACCAAAGCATCTTTTGATCTTTGCCTTCCACGACCAGGTATAAGTTGAGGACATCATCTGTTCTTGCTTACCTACTTGTACTCTTTGATTCTTGCCATACACATCTTTGGCTGGGAGAGTACCAGCAAGGCAGTTAGAGGTTTGGAGTGTATTACCAACATCTTGAGATGCATGGAAGAGAATCGGTAGGCTTCCTCAGCCTCTAAGATGCTGTTTGCTATCACTGATAGGCAACGTATTCCTCTGAACGTGCTTTTGGGGCCTGTCTCCATGTCCTTTTATAGATACTTTTCAAACTTCACTCTTTTCTCATTTTGATGCACACTTCTGGTTCTGAATACATATATATATTGCATGTGTGTATATATAATACATAAGATGTATGCATATGTTTATTCTAAAACCTAATTGAAATTTGTGAGTTCAGAGGATTCCTGGATGTTCACTTACTGAGATTTTTCTAGCTTACAGGGGAAAAAGCTAAACTCACAAATAAACCCTTATTAAATAAATGTATTGGGATTTTTTGTGTTCTGCATGATTTAGCTAATGGATTTAGAAGAGGCTGTTCCTTTGGATTGCTGTCGTCTTGTCAAATATGATGAGTTTCACGACTACTTGGAACGATCTTACGAAGGAGAAGAGGATACACCAATGGGTTTATTACTTGGAGGCATCAAATCAACGTACATGTTTGATTTACTGTTGGAAACACGAAGACCTGACCAAATTTTCCAGTGCTACAAGCCAGGGGGTAAGACATATAATTACATATGGGGAAGGATAGACTGAAATGGTGTATTGCATGATGCACAGAAATAAAACTGGTAAAACACAGAACTTCATTATGATGCATGAAAGAAGCAAAACTTTGTTGTACTACATTTATGAAGTCAGTACTCAGAACTATCTACTGTTCTGGGTCGCCACCTTGCTTCTAGTTGAAGAATTCTAAGGTATACTAAAATTTGTCAAACTGTGGGACACTTTTTGCCTCTTTGGCATTAAAATTGATCTGAAAATGAAATTCTGAAACTGGATTGCTTTTCGAATTCATCGCTGTTTGTCCGTATTTAATACTACTGTAATTGGTATGTCAGACAAGTGTATGTGTGTTTTCATTATCCATTGAATTGTCTGATGTGCGTATGTGGGTTTGTTTTCTTTTTCCTTTTTCCTGCAGAGGTCATGGTAAAGGTTCACGTAGTTGACCTAAAGACTGAATCTGTTGCTCCTCCAATAAGTGTACGAGCTTATCTGAATCAAACAGTTTCAGAGTTTAAACAGCTGATTTCAAAGGTAATTTACAGTCATTAAGGACTTGTATTGCAAAGTTTTAATTCATTCCGTGAGAATGTGCCATAATTTATATATCTAAAATGAGAGCCTGCACCTTTTGCAGTTCATACCATGAGTCATGTCCAGCAGGGTTAGCTTAGCTGTTAGAGTTCAGCTTGTTTGTCTGTTCACTGCTGCTAAAAGCAGCAATGTGCTGTGTGCTTACATCCAGAGTTCCACCCTGGCTTTTGCACAAGCTTAGCCACTGTCTGGCCATATTGCTTATGGCTTGCTTAAGTTTTTTTGGGAAGCTGAAGAGTCATGTAGTTTTAGTTTATTAACTTGAACCCGCCTCACTGAGTATCCAGTGGCAGCACTAGTGAACTGATACCATACAACTGAACCAACCTGTAACTTCCCCACTTGGCTTCAGTAGTTGAAATCTAACATCCAAAGCTGTCCACATTCTCCCTGCAAATCCTCCTTTCCATCCCAGTAGCCACTTCTTAATCAAGATGCAGGCTGACTCTTAGGCGGACCTAAACCGTGGAACGTTATTGCTTCCATTGAATTGCAAGACGGACATTTTACTCCATCAGTTCTGTGTAAAAGAAATGAGTGAACAAAATCAGTGTGCAAAACCTGATGCTCAAAAATGTTTTTTGGTTTGCTCATACCTTAAATAATGAGACCAATTCCTTATACTACTGGTAACTAATAATATTACTGGTCATTAACAGTTTGCCAGTTCTCTGCAAAGCCAAGCTGTTTTAGTTGTCTGACCTCCTGGAAGATCTAACATATCAAAGGATGGAGGAAAGGAACTGGGACTGAACAAGTCTGGGAGTCTTTCCCCCACGTTGTCTTTTGCAGTTTATAAGTCAGTAAACAAACCTTCTCCTTTGGGTAATCTTAAAAAATTAAATCCTTGTTCCAGTATTTGAAATCACATGTAATGTGTGTATTACCTTGCTGTCTACATCTTATTCAGGCTACAAACCTGCCCGCTGACACAATGCGGGTGGTATTAGAGCGTTGCTACAATGACCTGCGTCTTTTGAACGTTTCCAGCAAAACACTGAAAGCTGAAGGCTTTTTTAGAAGCAACAAGGTACGTGCTCTAGTTTTTAGCTTTTTCCTTTCATCTACTTGTAGACTTCACTGTTGTGTTGTAAAAGGTTTGGATATCTGTGTAGAATTTAAAATGAATGACTGTCCTGTATTTTTGCTATATACTGGGTGGGGTTTTTAACTAGCAAACGTTGTGGTGCTGATGAGTACTATAGACCATGTGCTAAACCGAGCGTAGATAACAAGGTAGAGCAAATTCAGAATCAGACATCTGGTCGATACGCAGTGATCTGGGTGGTGGTGAGGTTCACAGCCTTACGATGAAGATTTGTGTCCCTCTTAAGGAGCAAAGGTTGGTATATTACTATCAAGCCTGACTAATTTGTTTTCTAAACCTTCTGAGCAGCTGTGCCTGCTCTTGGTATTGAAGCTCTTAAGGAAAAAAAAATAGTTAAAACTAAGAGCAAGATTTTGGTGGGTTTTTGTCGTAGGTTCAGTAATTCTTAGTATGCAAATTGCCCCTAGCCAAATTTATGTTGTTCTTCCAAAAAAAGACTTCTAATAAATGTTTCCAATAATACTTGTGTAATACATTCAGAAAAAGAGTAACTTAGTACTAGTGTTAGTGGTGATGGTGCACATTTATGTTCAGAAGTATATTTATCTATCACTATAAGTGTTTCACGCAGCTGGTCAGTCTGGTAACAGTTCACTCCAATCTTAACATGGTTGTGAAAACAAGGAAAAGTGAAATCACTATTAAGCTACAGCCTCCTTAGTCTTTTTCTAATCATATGTATAATTTTTATTAATAAAAGGTGATGTTCCTTGGTGACATAAACTCTAATACGTGCTCAGTCTTATCTGTTATTGTTGCTTTTGCTTTTATTTAAAATTACCCTACATGATAAAACTGTCACTTTATGTTCAGGTATTTATTGAAAGTTCAGAGTCGTCAGATCGTCACGTGGCATATACAGATTCTCATTTATGGAAACTTTTGGATCGTCACGCGAATACAATCAGACTGTATGTTTCGTTACCAGAGCAGTCGCCTGCATCTCAGTTTAGACGAGCAGTTCAGAAGGCTAGTGGGGATTCGGGCAACTTGGACGAAGCCTGTGAAAGAGTAAAAGGACCTGTAGGGAATATGAAATCTGTAGAGGCGATTCTGGAGGAAAGCACCGAAAAGCTTAAAAGCTTGTCCCTGCAGCAGCAGCAGCAGGAGGGGGATAATGGAGACAGCAGCAAAAGCACAGAAGCCAGCGATTTTGAAAACATTGAATCACCTTTAAACGAAATAGACTCTTCAGCATCAGCAGAAAACAGAGAACTTGAAAACCAAATTCAGATTTCTGATCCAGAAAATCTCCAGTCCGAGGAACGGTCGGATTCGGATGTAAATAATGACAGGAGTACAAGTTCAGTGGACAGTGACATCCTCAGCTCCAGTCACAGCAGCGATACTTTATGCAATGTGGACAATGCCCCACTTCCCTTGGCTAACGGACTGGATTCTCATAGCATCACAAGTAGTAGGCGATCAAAAGCAAACCAGGGGAAGAAAGAAACCTGGGACACGGCAGAAGAAGATTCTGGAACAGACAGCGAGTATGATGAAAGTGGCAAGAGCAGAGGAGAAGCACAATATATGTACTTTAAGTCAGAACCCTATGCTGCAGATGAAGGTTCAGGAGAAGGGCAAAAATGTATGTATTCTTTTTGTTTAAGCACCTTAAAATCCAGTTTTTTGTACTATTTAATTCCTAGGCCATGTTAAAAAGTCTAATGACAGTATTGAAAACCTTGATTTTATGTCACATTAAAGCTAATGAAAGTACAGAGATGGGATGTGGTGTCATGTTAGGCAAAAGCCTGGCCTGATTTTGTTCTTGTAATATGTGGTTACATATTTGAACAGTGTCTTGCTTTTTTATTTTTAAGAAAACAAAAAGCTACCCCTGTGATAGATCTGTTTCCTTATATTTGAAAGTGTCTTCTGGAGAGCAAGTGGAGTTCAGTCTTCCGGTGAAAGGAAAATAGTTACATCGGCTGCTGATTCACCTGTTTCAGAATGTAGTTAGTTACTGTGGTCCACAGAACAATAAATCTGTGAACATTTAGATTAACAAACCTGAACAATTCTAGTCATTCATCTGTGAAGAAAATTCAAATATGCTTGGTATTGATCATTTGATTCGGCAGACTGTTGCTTTTTCATTGACCAAGGTACAAGGGGTACCATAAAGTATATGGCTGACGGGACAATGTCAGAGCAAGTTGAGTGTAAGAGCCAAAGCACATAAAGATAAATCATTTAAACGGTGCTCGGGACCTGTTTTATATGTTTTACAATACAAGAATAATTAAATAATTATTAAAAACAGGAGAATAATTAAAGAATAGCAGGATATAAAATAAATATTTTGAAAGGCAAAGGTTTTCATGGCAATCCAGGAATCCTGCCTTAATAATAAAGAAAGAGTAAAATCTCTTTTGCCTATTTTTTTATCATTATTTTTATTTAATTTATTTAGTGAGCAAACATTTTCTGTTTTAAAGCCACAGAGAAGTTTAATTACAGCTACTAAAGTTTTAATAAAATTGCTCCTTCACCCTGAAAGGCTTTTTCTTTGGGGCTAATCTTGAACTATTTCTATTTTTCCTTGCAGGAATTATTTTTTTAATAGCAATTTTGACACTTCCATAGTACACTGTATAAATTATTACCCCAAGGGGAAAGCTTTTATATTTTTTTAATATTGTAACATGAATGAATTTATAATTCATATAACTTACTTGTTCAGTTAAATATTCTGAACAGTAATAGTCCCTTAATCTAGACTTGAGTTTGCCTTGTGATATCCTGGGGCCTTCCAGAACACAGAGTTAACCAAATTTATTAATCCTGAAAAGCAGGAGAAAAAAAAAAAGTCAATGTTTGGGTGGCACATGCCTGGCCAGCCCCAGCTCAGAAGCGCTTCTGTGTCCCCCTTGAGGCAGGGGAAACGTGCAGGGGGTTAACCTACAAACACAGAGCTGATTCTGCTTCCTCCCCTCTCCCATCAGTGCTTGAAACACAGCAAAGCTCTTGAAGGTTACGGTATCACCCTCAGATGAAATGTAGATGTGGCCATTAACTAGAATTTTGACTTCTCGGTACTGTTTTGTTAAGTGCTCACTGTGAGGTATGGAAGTAATATGCTTGAGTGTGCTTTCTTTTGGTAGCACGGTGTTCAGTGCCATTTCTAAACTTTATTTTTGCTTAGGGCTGATGGTGCATGTTGATAAAAGAATTACACTGTCTGCCTTCAAGCAACATTTGGAGCCTTTTGTTGGAGTTCCATCTTCTCACTTCAAAGTCTTTAGAGTCTACGCCAGCAATCAAGAGTTTGAGAGCGTCCGGCTGAATGAGACACTTTCATCATTTTCTGATGACAATAAGGTTATTCCGAAGTTACTTGGAATCATTCAAATATATTGGTACAATGTAGACCAAGTTAAGAACCTCATTTACAGCTTTGTGCTAATGTGCCAGGTGAAATCTTTACATTGCTTGTGATAGCTTGTTACAAACTGTAATTCTGATCTTGATATCAGTTCTAACAGATACTCCTTTTACCTTCCAGATAACTATTAGACTTGGAAGAGCCCTTAAGAAGGGTGAATACAGAGTCAAAGTCTATCAACTTCTGGTAAATGAGCCAGAGGTAAGGTATTGAACATTTCAAGATTGGTTTCTGAAAATATTAATAAGTGCCTTGGTCAAGGTTTTTCTCCAAAATCCTGGAAAAAAAGAAAGTTCCTTTTTTTTTTTTTCTTTCCTCAGTGCTTTCTTGGATTTAGAGACAATTTGTGTTTACGCTGTTCCGAGTATACACTAGGCGTGCGATCTACAGTGCCTCTACTTCTGCCATGTAAAAAGAATGACCACAAATGAATATAGTAGTTTCTTTGCTTTCCTTAAATGTATGAAAGTTAGGTAGAATTCTTTCCAAACAAGAATCTGGATTTGCTCGTGCTGGCAGTTTTCCATAACATTCTATGGATACATTATGTTGTGTTCGTGCACTGCAGAGTGCTTGTCCACATGATTAGCTGGGTAATGGTCCTCTCTGCATAATGCAAGCCTGAAAACAAAAACACCTCTCTTGCAGTAATGCAACTCGCTTCTTGTTGAATCTTTTGGGACATGAAGAGTCTGAAAGTGATATTGGTATATAGAATGCACTCGTAAAAGCTGACTTTGGTGCACCTTAATTTCTGATTATTTTGTTTGGACCAAACTGCAGAATAGATGTTAATAGTGGGTAAGCATATGAGACTGGAACCGAACTGATAAAGCAGGGAATAAGCTAAATTTAAAAGTAACTTCCACAGTTGTGGAGTTCTGGTCTCTCTGACCAATTAAAACCAAGAAAGTGGTATTTTTGTTACCATGGGTTATCTAATTTAAAAGCACCTTTCAAGTTGTTTCCTAATTACTACTATTATATTAGCATTCTCATGCAGAGACAAGACTATTTCTGCAGCGGTATGCCTTCAGAGTGTTGGAATGACCTGTCAAGTTCTGCTGCTACACAGTTCAGTTAAACCTGATACGTCACTTATTTAATTCATTGTCTACCTTGTTTATGGAAAGTGTTCCAGTGGTCATTTTGGCAAGTGTATGGGCCTGCTCACAGAGCGTGAACAGGAGGCAAATCTAATTTTTTTTTTTTTTCTGTTCAAAAACTGTCTTTAATCACTTTCCATGTATGTTCACAGCCATGCAAGTTTCTTCTAGATGCAGTTTTCGCTAAAGGAATGACTGTCCGACAGTCAAAAGAGGAGCTGCTTCCTCAGCTTCGAGAACAATGTGGCCTAGACTTAACAATTGACAGGTAAAGAGACTGCAACCCATGAAGTTACCTGGTTAACTACCGCTTTGAAATGTGAGGGGCCTTCTCTTGTGAAGAAAGGAAGCTATGAAAGGAGCTGAAAGAAGTTACTGTAGCCATTGTCAAAATGGTTAGCTGGATATTAGTCCTCTCTGCGTAAGGCAAGCCTGAAAACAGAAAGGCCTCTCTTGCAGTAATGCAGCTAAACATTATTAGCTAAACTTCTCCCTCTAAAAAGGGGTAGAAAAAAAAAAAAGAAGAGCAGCAAAATTGTCAAAGTGTTTGAGAATCTGTTTTCTTACCCTAAATAGGAAACTGTTGACTTGGAATTTTGTCAGAAAATACTCTGGTTTGATCTCTGGCAGTGGTCAGTGTTTATGAGCAGATAAACTCCGTGTTTTCTTCGTGGTGCATTTACAGGTTTCGACTACGAAAGAAAACCTGGAAGAACCCAGGCACCGTGTTTCTGGATTATCACATCTATGAAGAAGATATCAATATTTCAAGCAATTGGGAGGTCTTCTTAGAAATACTTGATGGTAATGATACAGTGTCAGGAGAAAACAGAGATACTGTTAGAGATTGGGGGTTTTATTTAGAAAAAAAAAAAATCCACTGAAAAACACACTTTCCCTTTTTTCCTATTTTGAAGACTGCTACTGACGTTTTAATAGAAGCCAAAAGAATTAAAAATAATAAAAGTGAGGGAGTAGGGGGAGGGTTTGCGCAAGTGCAGCTTTCCCGTGGCTGCAGCGTGCTAAAGGTCTAACAGCACTACCAATCTGTAGGTTCACTGGAAGCTTTTGGACATCCTGTGGTAGTGCAGGTGGCTTTTTGCTGTTTCGATTGTACATAAAACTCTAGGAATGCCTGTATGTTGCTCTGTTACTTGCACTGAATTTTTGGACTAGTGTGGGTGATGTAAGTCGTTATTTGAAAATATATATATGTATACATATATGATCTAGAGATATAGCTTGGTTTTGAAGTCAGCACAGCTGTTCAGGTGACACAGTTTTTCAGACAGGAGTGAAAAAGACACTCATCTTTTGTCATGAAGTGCTAACATTTGAACAGACCTTGTTCATCAAAACAGCTTTGGAACCAAGTGTTAGAAAGCGGATTGTTTCTTGAATTCTGCATAAATATCATTAAAAATAGGATGTTTCTTAAGCTATCCTTCAAATATACACTTAAAACTTTGTTTCTGAATGCAAAAGCATAATTTAAGGGGGAAAAAGTAGGCTGTGCTGTTTTCCTCTAGGTTAGTAGGTATTGCTGTTACTGGATAGATGAAGAATGTTGGTAGAAGAGTGTAAAGGCAACTGCTTTAAGTCAGGGTTTGCGAGGCCTTACACCATCACTCTCCTCGCATTCTTCACCTAAACACTGAAGCAACTAGGCAGGTAAATCGTGTAACTTGGAATGGGTTACGGTTAAGTTTCTTAGTGTAGCAACTTTGCATCGCACTGTTGCAGCCAAGTTTAAATTAGTTATTTTCTGATGCCGAAGTAATTGCTTCAGAACAGTTTATGTAGTTGTTTCAGACTTGAAATGAATGCCAAGGAGCGTTAGGTGGCTGTATCCTCATTTCAGACAATAGATTAGCGTTGGACGATGGCACAAATGAAGCGCATCTAAAACGTCTGGAGGCAGAACGTACTCAGAGTCTTCAAGGTGTAAAGCAGGCGCTAATAACAAGCGTGTAGGTGGTGGGTGAAATCTAGAAGTTAAATATGGAAAGCTTATTTTGATAAAGGAATTGAGGTGCATGAATGAATACCAGAGTGCTGGGGAAGGTCTCATCAAACTCAAGACCCAGAGGTCAGCCCCTGGCTAGGTGGATAGCTATGTAGGTATAGCCAAGCTGGCTGTGCTGGCAAAATGCACCCTGAAGAGCAACCGTGCCTATGACAGATTCCTTGGAAGGAGTTCATAACAAAGAGAAGTTCAGCTAAATCCCAGTGGTCATGTCACTTTTTGGGGACTACTCATAGCACACTGAGTGACTGATTCTGTGTATGTAGTGCAGTCTTCCATACTCGGGTATGGTTAGATCCTAGAACACCCCTCCTGTTAAATAGCGTACTTTGTGATGTTAGTATAATAAATTTTCTCTTTGCTAGGAGTGGAAAAGATGAAATCCATGTCACAACTTGCTGTTTTATCAAGACGATGGAGGCCGTCAGAGATGAAACTAGATTCTTTCCAGGAGGTAGTACTAGAAAGCAGCAGTGTTGAAGAACTAAAAGAAAAGGTAAAATGCTTAACATAATACAAGTTTCTTGTGCTGAGAGCTTTATTGACATCCTCTGCTGGGAAGCACAGCAATGTCATAGCTACAGAAATCATGCTGCTTGGTAAATTTTTTTTTTTCTTTTTTTTTTAACTTTGTTTTGTCTCCCTGGGAACTGAGAACATCCCATCCCATTACCAAGCCCAGAATTACCAGAATTAATTCTTAGTTTCATATAATGGTTTGGTATCAAAGTATGCAGGTGAATGCATTAAGAAAAAAAAAAAAAAAAAGCTGTATTTCGAAATTCAAGAAGCACAATATTACCCGTGTCATTTATACTCAAAAAACACATGTGAAGGAAAAGCTAGGCTATCATCACTTTGTTTTTTCAAGCTGGTATTTTGGAATACCAAAGCTTTCAGCCTCTTGATATTTAGAGAGCTGTTGCTGAGGGAAAGTGTAACTGTACCAAGTGGGTTGGACTATAGTTTGGTTGGTAAGAAATATGGCTCTGGTGTGTTCTTTTTTTTTTTTTCTTAAGATCAGAAGCATCCAACCAGGGAGCAGACATGTGCCATCCTAGCAGAATCTGGTTTAAGGTTCTTGCATATGGTCCAAGATTTCCTCATCACTTGTACCTGAAGAAAGAGTTGCCTGTGTGTTTGTTTATTATTTTTTAAGAATAGATGTGCAGGGAGCAATTCTAGCAGCATCTCTCCGAGAGGCCTCCATCTTATTACTCCCCCCAGTAATAAGAAATTTGAATTGGACACGCGTGTAGTAGCAGATGTGCTCAGCCAGCTCTTCTCTTTCAGACAAACTCTATTAGCAGACTGTAGGGCTAATACATTTCAGACTTTGTCTGGCTTCTCTCAGGACTGTTTAATTATCCTGGTTTCCTAAGGAAATGAGTTATATAATTGCAGTGGCTGTTAGTCTTTTCTCAGCATCAGTTTAATTCGAACGCATCTGTTTTAACAGCAAATTTGAAAGAGGCAAGAATCTTAAGAGAGGAAATCTTGTCGAGTTTTGGGAGCATAAGCAGCCAGAGCTAGACACAAATGGAAGTTAGTGTGTGGATTGCCATAGCTCAGACACAGCCTTGTCTCCGAGGGCAAAGCAGTGGCGAACCTGCGTACACCACGAGATCGCTCACAGAGCGGGGGCTCCACCCAGGCCCTGCCGGATGCGACCGAGAGGCCCTGCAGTGGGTGCCAGGCCTGGGCAGCAGGGCACAGGGGCTGGAGGTTGTGCACCACCCAGGAGACACGTGGCAGGGGCAGCTGTGAGGGGGCGGAGTAGCTGGTGGTGCTGTGAGGGGGTTGTGGGGTTGTTAGGGCCGGCAGTGCCGGCCGGCGTATGGAGACGGTGTCTGCTCGTGTCTGTTTGGCAGCTTTGCCTGCCCCCGGGTTGACTGGATAATAGCTTTCCTTCCCTGCGGGGAAGCTGCAGAAGAGTAAGTGATGAACCTGAAGGTTTAGTGTCAGGCAGTTGGTCTCTTTGTATCTTGGATGGTATTAATTGCTTCTGTTAGCTTTTTTCTGTCAGCCCTTCACTGCTTAAGAGAAGCGTGATGAGACTTGCTGTCCCAGCAAGTGTCACTTTGGCCTCTAACTTAAGAAATGTAAAACATTTGTACCTTGGCCAGTGTAATTTTGTGCCAATATTTTGAATCACCGGGGGGCTTTGGAATAATTGGCTTCTAGATTTTGCAAGTGTTGACATGATGCAGACACTGCATAATGTTGTTGGGGAACGGTAATTAAATACAGCCTTTTCCTCTGCTTTACAGCTGAGTGAAATCAGTGGAATACCCTTAGAAAACATAGAATTTGCAAAGGTAAGATAGATCTTCCTCTATTTTTACCTTTTAATGGCATGGCCGTGTGATTATGAGTTATTCACTAAGTAATTGCTTCTTCTCAGGGTAGAGGAACATTTCCATGCGACATTTCCATACTGGAGATTCACCAAGACTTGGACTGGAATCCTAAAGTATCTACATTGAACGTCTGGCCTCTGTACATTTGCGATGATGGTGCAGTAATATTTTATAGGTATGTATTTTATTATGGTATAACAAACCACGCCAAAAAACTGTGTATAGGATTTGAGGGGTGATGGAAGCAACAGAAGCATAAGCGTACCCTTCAGTTGTCTTAAAGGAAAGAGGTCTTTAAAACATTGAGCTGAAATGGTTGTGCTCCCCAGCTTCCTGAGCGACAAACGTAATTGATATTCAGGTTTTTAAGAAAACACCCTGCACGCTTTTACTCAATTCTTCCTCTTCACCATTGAATGTGATGCAGAATTCAAAACTAGTTGTTGTGCTTGGGTGTGTATCTGGAGTTAACCTCTTAAAACAGAACCATATCCCTTGTGGAGCCTGTGAGAGTCTTGCCATAGGTTTTAGACAGCAAGGGGTTTATTTTCTGAGTTTCTTTCTGTCAGAAATCAGTATGGCTTCTCTGGAAAAAAGGAAGTTATGATAAAAAATTTGTTAACAGGAAAAATACTGCCCAAAGGCAGTATTGGAGGACCAAGAGCTTGACTGCCACTGTCACTTCTGCTACAGTTGTTGGGTGGGGCAGCCACTGGAGGGAATGGATCAAAACTAGAGATGGGTAGCTTCAGGTCAGACATCAGGAAGAAGCTCTTTGCCATGAGGGTGGTGAGACACTGGAACAGGTTGCCCAGGGAAGTGGTGGAAGCCCCATCCCTGGAAGCTTTTAAAGCCAAAGGTCCCTTCCCACCCTGACAATTCTATGATTCTATTACCTGTGAGTATGGAGGAAACGGTTGATAACGTGCTGGCCTTGAGGAAGGTGGTTTGGAAGAGCAGTTGGTAGTTTCTGGTAAGGGCTGGCTGACATGCTGCGTCCAGCTACTGGCACTGACCAGAGTCATGGCTGCCTGGAAAGAAAGGAGTTCCCAGGTGGGTGCAGGAGTATGGGCTTGTTCCTTGCTGCTTTCCCCTGCTCTGCTGTCAGCTGCAGTCCTGAATGTCTGTGTCAGAAAAGCAGGTTTAGACAGATTGTTAGTTCCTGGAGAAGAAGCACATTATGTGGAAGTGTGATGCTTATCCACTAAGTTTCTCCAAGTGAAAGAACTACAGAAATCTGATTATGGTCATTGTATTAATCTGAACTTTAACACTGGCTTTTATTTTAGGGATAAAACTGAAGAATTAATGGAATTAACAGATGAGCAGAGAAATGAACTGATGAAAAAGGAAAGCAGCAGACTCCAGAAAACTGGACACCGGGTAACCTACTCTCCTCGTAAAGAAAAAGCACTAAAAATTTATCTGGATGGAGCACCAAATAAAGATTTGACTCAAGACTGATACTCACTATAGCATTTTCCCTGGGGAATTTTTTTGTTTAAAATAAAAAGGTTCACTACTACTGTGTAGTGCCATTACGGCAGGACGCTCATTAGGTGTAAAGTGCTGACACCAGCACTGATTGGGCTGTGGTACCAATCAGAAGCGCAGTGCCCCGGTTGGGTCACTGTTTGACTTGGAATCATGTTGTGCACTATAGTCAAATGTACTGTAAAGCTAAAAGGGATGTGCAAATAAAAGATTAGAACTAAAAAGTGGGCGGGGAGGGAAAAGAGTGGAAATTTTTGAGGACAGTGTGCACATAGTAGCTAGTGAAACTAGCCTCAAACAGGATATTCATAGCTTAATAATAAAAGCTGTGCAAAGGCCATGAAAGAATTCTTTTTTTCTGTTTGTTTCACTGATACACACATTACCTCATCAGAGAGTCTGAAGTAAATGTTAATACATTGGTTCTAGAAAAGCAGCAGCGAAGGGTGGAAGATGAAAAGGAAGCGCTGCAAGCGTAACGTTTCGGAATACTCTTCCATAAAGGGGGTGGTCTGAGAGGTGTCGGCAGAAAGCTGCCAGCAGATGTTGGTTCACTTTGCAGAAGTGCTGTTGGAAGGTAAACTGGTTTATAATAGGTTGTGGAAGCCGATGAGCAGCTCTATAATACTGCGTTCGATGTGTAAATAAACTTTGCCCTCTCCCTTTAATAGACCCGCAGTACAGCTCTTCACCGTGGTATTTCTTTTCACATATCAACATTCATTGTGTACATTTGGAAGTGTAGTTGCCTATTTAAATTTGTATTCACTTTATGTTTGATGATGCTGGGTACTTTAGGGTTGTATTTCCCCTTGTTAATGAAGTTTTTGTTTTGTTCAGCTACTTTTTGTACATTTTGTTTCTGAGACTATTCCAAGTTTGCATCTTCTCCACCCGCTGAAAGTCGTATTATTTTTCCCAGTTGATTCCGTAGCTACGTGTAGTCAAATAGTGGGGCAGCCTCTAACACCTCAATGTACAAACTTGGTAGTTCAGGGTGTGGTGCGAAGACTGATGCAGTCAACATGATTTCATTGCAAAGCCTAGGAACAGCAACTTTTTGCTTTGGTCAATAAAGATCAACAGAGAACAATTCTCCACAGTTTTTGGAAACCACCTAATTTATAACAATCAAAAGACTTTGGTAAACTTTTTCATGCCAGATGCTGTTTACAACGATGAACATGCCAATAAAACATTTGTTCATTCTGTTGTGTTATTTTAATCATTAAATGCTGTGGGTTTTATTTGAAAAGTTATGGAATTATGTCACAGAAATAGACTTTCCCAAGGCCCCGTCCCAAGTGCAAGGCTGCAGGTCTGTGCGCACACCCCCCCCACGTCTACTGTCCTGCAGGAAGGGTTTTATAGTCTGTCCACTGCTTTCACATCGCGTTTTTCAACTCTTAAGTTTCTTTTTCTAGAATTTAATTCCTCAGCAGTGAAACTGCAAAGCTTCTGATAGGATTGGCAGCTCAGTTCTGCTCCAGGAAGGGGAAGAAGGATTTTCCATTAGTGAAGGTTGAGTTCTTCCCTGCCTGCTGACCCGCAGCAACTGAAAAATCCTCCGGAGTCTGGCAGAGTGTAGAGGAATTCCCTTGTTCTTCCATCTGACCTGTGCCACCTCTTGCCCAACAGAGGTGAGGTGGAAGCAGGAGCAAAGGAAGCCTAGAGGGAGTGCCATCGGGTAGGTAGAGTATTTCATTAAACTACCATTTCCATAGGAATAGTTACTGCTTTACGGAAGGGAAAAAAATTAACTATCAAATGGGTCGTGACTTCTCTTCAAACTTGGACATGTGGCGAGGCAAAAATCTAGAGATGAAATAAAGTAGGGTCGAGGAAGGAAGTCCAAAACCTGCTTGTTTAATCTCTAAGCCCTGTTTGGGAAACTTCCATTGAGAACTTCTTTGAAGTAGTCAATTTTAAACCTGTAACTGTTGGCAGAAATCTGGATAGAGGACTAAGTGGCATCCTTACAATGACTTCCTGTGCTGCGGTGCACTTTCTTCTGCATAAGGATACTGGAATATATTCTGAGTTGCTCTCGGAGACACTTTTCAGCATCTGCTCTACATTCTGATCATTTCAAACACTGTAGTTCGAGCATGGGCCTTTTAAAGGAACAAAACCCTTGAATTTCTCATTTGCTCAGTTCAGCAGAAATGTTACTGGACTTCTGAAGAATAAGAACACTTTATCTTTCAGAGATTGAGGCATCAAGAAACTTGAAGGGAGAGTAGTGCTATTCTTAAGTAGTGCTATTTAATTGCTTCTGTTTGTATAGATAGGCTCTCTCTAAAGCGCGGTAGTTTATTAGGGATGGAAAGGAAGGGTAAATTCAGTGAACTCTCGGAGAGCGTGCATATGAGTGCGTGTGTTGGTGTGACAATTGGTGGTAGAAATGAATCCTTTGAGTCAGACCATTCTCATGCAATATCCTTCCTGTTCATAATTATAAGGGTTATTAACATTCATTTTAGTCTCCAAGGGATTTGTTCAAAAGCTTTCGTAGGCCAGAATTGGTAAAAGCCTTGCAGGTGAGTAGCACAGTCTCGTATAGGTGCTGTTGTTAAGTTACGGATGTTCTACTGTGCCAAATTAGACATAATCAGTAAGGATTATGAGGGAAGAAGCTCCATCAAAGATTATTTGGTTGGAGCTTCATGTCCTCTTTTACCATGTGCAAGAACAGATGGTGAAATCTGCACCCAAAAAAAACCCCCAGTAATAGTGGAAAAGCTATTGCAGCAAACTGCTTGTTGAGACAGGGGGGAGGGTGATAGATTGGATTGTACTCTTGGCTTGCTATTGGTAATTCTTAAGTAGCTGACCTCTTAAGATGGTAATTACAATGACACTTTGTAACAGATTTATGCCTATGAAGAGTGTTAAAAGTACAAACCGCTTCTCAAAGGATTTTTCTCTGTAATAGAATCAAGTAGAAGCACGTCTCTAAAGGCAAGAGACTGTTTAGGTTGTCTCACTGCTAAACTGAATTAATGTTTACTGCCTCTGCCTCTCAAAAAGAGTAGGTGATGGTGGAGTACAGTCAACAGACCCTTGAACTGACAGTTCCCCAGCAGGTACGTTCCCGTGGTGCAGAATGATGCCCCGACGCGGTGCTGAACGGAGCTCTGGCATAGGCACAGCCTTGTAACTGCAGCTGCACTAGTCTCCTACGTAGCCGTGCTCTGCGTTTGCAGCATACAAGGAGAATCTATATTCTTTCTCTTCAGCCCAGTTAGCTGTTCTACAGTTTTAAATAGTGTATTTTGCCTCTCAGAGATTCAGAGCCCTGAATGGTCAAAGTTGAAAGTTCCTATATAGAAACCCGTGTGTCTATCTGCACACCTAAGTGTGTACAGGGTATTTGTTACTTACATGGAAAATGTAGGCTGGGCTGGGTTTTTTTGATAGTGTGCCCCTTACATAGTGGGGGAGGCCAGTGACCATTGGATACAAAAGTGTAAAACTCGAGATGCTCTAGATCTAGAACACCAGTTCTTGAGCTGCACCGAAGGCTGCTGCAGGGCAGGTGGCATCCACGGTACAACTGAAAAGCAGCTCTGGATACAGTCACCTAACAGGGTAGGCATCCTTTATCTTTTCCACCCTTCCATGAGTTGTGTGCGGTGGGGAGAGACGACACCCGGAATCTGTATGTTGCAGGTTCTCTAATCATATTTTCCATAGAAAAAATTAAAAGTTGCTTAAAATAAATGACTGAACCAGTCCGAAGTTCTAGGTTCTTACCCTAGAAAAATAAAACTCTAAACGTATGTCACTTCTACAGTCACTAATAACTTATTTATGCTTACGTGTATTTTTTAATGAGTACAAGTACTGGTAAATTTATTTCTAAGGTACAAGAGGGAAGTACTAATCCAGCAGGAACACTTGTGTTTCTCTGCTGCCTTTGACAGAAGGTGTGGTCCAGGGATTGAATGAATTCAGCAGTAACTTGAACATGCAGGTTTGGTGCACAGAAAAGGATGCTCACTGAAGACCTTTATTGCACTTCTATCCAGCAGTATGTGTTTAGGGTTTGGGTAAGTGAGACAACACAACTGACAACAGCTTCTAGAAATAACTAACTCAACTGTCTGGTGGTTGGACTTTAAATTTCATCTCCCACAAACAGGTCAGGCTCAGCATTCAAACCTGCTTGGTCCTCCAGACTTTCTAATTCTTTACGCACTTCCTGAATGACGCTGCTTTCTTCATAATCAGAAAGAATATCTCTCGGTATCAAGCTGAGGAATGGCATTTCATCCATGATTAAGGGATCTTCTTTCTCATTATTCCTGGTTTCATTGGCAGACAGTTCACACACGGATGTAGTGCTGTGGCTGTTGGCAAGAGAGAGATACCTGGTCACAGAGTACATCTTTTCATGGTCTTTTGTTGGTTCCTTAATAAAGTTCTTCATTCCCTCCCCCTGGGAAAGCATGTTCTGTGTCTAATACTGTCAGATCTACCCTAGGTGTCTTCATGAACATCTGATGTGTCTGTGCTTGACAGCTGGAGAGTCAGAGATGAGATTTCCACATACAGCTAGAACAAGGCTCCTAACAGTCAAAGCTGTTTGATACTAGGACACAAGATGGCAGTGGACCTCAGCACAAGTTGGCCCTTCTCCCTCCAGGCAGTCATGATGACTAGTCCTTCCTGTTCATGTCACAATACCGTGTTAAGAAATGTGGCACTCCAGTTTAAAAGGAACACAGAAAAAATGTTGCCATTAAGCTGTAGAGTTGAAAAAACTTGAGCATTACATATTTGGTTCTAAATAGGGTAGTGGAAAAGCAATTTCAGCTGCTGGCAAACCTATCCCACATTTCTCGTGGAAATTTTGAAAGGAACAAGAATGATTTCTATCTGTTGACAGGAGGCAAGGGCTACAGGTGCCTGTGACAGTGCAAGGTGACTGCTGCTCGTGCCAGGCACCCCTCAACAACTCCATAAAGCTGCGGTCTCTTTCCCTGGCAGCAATGGGTAAGTGAACAAAAAACAGCCCTGAAGCTTATTTTGTGTACATTTTGTGTTCTTGAATGTTTTGCTTTCTAGGAGTTCTAAGAGTTCCGTTTGTGGGCAGACTAGCCCCATATTCTCTAGGATATAATCTGATCATTTCACTGTTGTATCACTCCCTAGTAATACTTAGTCCCAGGCCATTTCAAGCAGAGATGGGCTGTTTCTTTTAATACAAAAGGTTACATGAACCTTCAAATTCCCCATGAACATTCACAGAAGCAGCTTTATCTTCCTGTCCGTGCAAGTCATGGGCAGGTGGTACGCACAGAATTACAGTATTTGTACTAGCCCTAAAGAGACACACAATTCTTGTGACAATAGGGGGCTGGTTCAGCTGTATCCACACCCTGATTCATTCCTGTCTTTCTACATCCTGATCTGAAATTTTTTCTTCCTTATTAGACATTTGCTGATAGACCTTCTCTGAGATTAATGGTACTTGCACATTAAGTAAAACGTTGGTGTTGAAAGGATGGGATCAACTCTGCTAGCTTCCTTAGATCACATTTATAAAACAAAATGTTAGCCAATTACTTTTCCTGCATGAAAAAAATGTAGGAGTTGGACACAGAAGAAGAGAGAAACATTAACCTCCATCTCTTCCACAGCTTTGCCATCCTGTTGAAAGTTAACGAAAATGGTAGTGGGGGAACAAAACTTGGGGAGCTTATTTCATACACAGCGTGTAGGTTTTCTGAAAAGGCCTGTAGTGCCAAACTGAAATGATCTCACTTTCTCCCAGTGAAATTGCTGATAATGTGGGCAGGCTGTCCTTTCAAAGCACGGTTAAAGGCACGATATATTAAAAGTTTTAGCTTCTAGCAGAAAATATGGAGTCAGCCCCCTTTCTATTCTGTGAAACTCCATGATGCTGAAGAAGTCTGCACAGTATGAAGTGTTTCGAGTCTGAACAGCAGATCTTAAGTCAGCAGTAGGGAAACTGGCTTCTCAGGTTAGTCTAAAACTGAGGGAAAGCACCAGCAAAGATACCTTTTTTATCTTGTGACAGAAGTGGCCTGTAAAGCTGATCGCCAGTACAGGAAAGTGCCTGGTTGTACATACTGCATGTATTAAAATGTCTTTAATGTGTTTTATGTATGAAAACAAGCAAGCTTCTAACAGAAGCCTAATCTAACACAGCGAGTTGGTGGACAAGAGCTGTGTGTAGAGAATTAAATTGGAATGCTGCATCTCAACAGCTATTACGACTCTCAGAGTGACTAAAAAGCAGTACCAGCCCGATGCACAACCTTCGGTCGCACCGGATGTGGTGTAGCCAAACTCAGGTAGGCACATCAGTGTGGGTCAAAGTGGTATGTTTGAGAAAGCTTCAACGCTACTGATGAGAAAAGCTGTCAGAACACTTTGTAGTCTGGAAGAGTCTGCAAGCTCTGTATCTATTTACCACAGAAAGAGACCCCCTCAAAAACTTCAAGCAACTTACTTGCCCAGTTTTGATCTTTACCTCTGAGGTTGGCAGATCAAGCCACTTGCACATGGGCATCGCTCAAGTACTCCATCGGGTTCCAGCTCCCAGGTGATCAGGTTGAGAAGTCTGTTTGAAGGATCATGGCAGGGTTCACCTTCTTCAGGTAATGGAGTGCACACAGGAAACAGCAGTTCTGCATGCCAGAGTAAATTCATGTTATGAAAAGTATTTAACTGTCTGCTCAACTGAGAAAACCTAATCTCTAAGTCTACACACAAGATATAAAAAGACTGGAGCTCTTCTTAAGGCCCCTTACATATTAGAGAGCCGTAACTTGATGTTCTTTCCACTAGGTGGGAGTAAGGTGTTGGAGGTTTATAGTGAATGAGCAAGATCAACTCCTGCTTCTTCCCACAGAGACTACTGCCAGTACAGTTGTACTGCGCAACTCCATCCCATGGAGATTGGAAAGACTGTCCTAAAACACAGAAAACTGACATTACAGTGAATCCTCTGCAAGGCAGAGCATCGATGGTTTAAAATCAAACTAGACAAGTACCTGTTATAGAACTCTGATATTTTTCTTATTTCTTTGCACAGGTTACAAATAGAGAGCAAACAACTATGGTACAAGAACTACTCAGCCATTTAATTTCCTACAGTGACTACAGTAGGCAGTGCTGTCTGATGGCATTTGGTGCTCGGCACCCTTGTTCCTGCACAGGGGTGAGTTTCCACCTGTGTGAGAAATTCTTTTAGAAAGGTATGTCATTTGGATTTCCTGATGCTAGTAACTTAGAGCGTCAGTCTTGAATTCTGCTCTTACAGATGTTCCTATCAAACGTCCCTTCCTCCTCTTGTCTTCATTCACTTTTTTTTTTTTTTTTTTTTCTGGTGATATGGCAGAATAAAATATGTGGAGGGTTCAGAATTTAAGTTTTTTAAAACAGGTTTGGTCAAAATATATATATGTGTGTGTGCAGCTGTAACATACAGGCAGAAGCCTGGTGAAGAAGAAAATAAAACTGCTCAAAGGTCTGCTATGTAATGCTCAAAGTAGACAAGGAAAAGCTGAGCAGACCCATTGCCTTTAAGTGGTATTTGAGCTTGCTTTGTTTCCCTGAAATGCCCTGGCAGCCCGATCCACCAGCAGGCTGCTGGCGGGACAGGCAGGTACAAGGTCATCTCATGCTCAGAGCAAGAGCCAGGAAAAAACCTATCTGGAGAAATATCTTCCTGGTGTATAAAGATAGTTGGAATTGTATCCTGTCTCTACAAAATTAAGGTGATCTCTGATCACAGCAGCGAGTGGGTATAAAGCAGTAGAAGCAGCTGGGCCCTGAGCAGGCAGGATGTAGGGTTGATTTCAGGCCTGATACCTTCTCCTCCTCCCTTCTGTAAGTCAGGTTTTGCATTCCTATGCTGACTGACAACATAACCTGGAACATCAGTCCTCTATGTATCTTGGCTGTCCGGTCAGCGTCACATAGTGTGGTGTGCTGGAAGGCTCACAAAACTCAGTGTATGAAATGCATCTGCAAGTTGATTCTGATGGTCTGCTTGCTCGTGTGAAGGAAAAGCCACTTTCAGTAATCTCATTAATTTATTTTGTGCATTTTCAGTTCTCTCATTTTTGTTCTATTGGGTGAAAATTTGACATAGAGCTCTACTACTTTTAAATGTCTTGAGACTCTCCTTTAGAAGCAGTAGGTTTTTGTGCTTTTAATGCTGGCCTCTGGCATGCAGTGGGCTTTTCTTTCACCACTGTGTGCCTCCATCAGGCTGTTTCTCACTCCTAATTCTGTTACAGTTTTCTAATGAAGTTAACACGGTGCTCTCTGCAGAGATTTAACCACTTCATCTGAGCAGAAGAGCAAAATATTAGCACTCCCATATTCTGAAATGAGCTGGATAAAAAGCAAAACCTCTGTACCTTTCTGAAAAGCACAGCACATTCCAGGGTTGCAGTCGTGTTGGTTCTCACAAATGGTGCCGTTCTCTCCTTTTGACGTGGATTTCCTGCACTCGCCCCAAACGCAAAGCTGCTCTCCGCAGCATTCAACGTCCCGTGAGCAGTGCTTGCAAATGGAAAAAGCACCTGACAGAACTGTCACTCTAGCACTAACTGCATAGATCAACAGATGGTTAACCATGGAATTAGACCCTGGTCCTGAAGACAATGCATGTATGCGCTGTAAATACAGGCATGTTATAGTCCCACTCTCTAAATGGAACTGCTTAGGCTCTCAGCTTCAAGGACACAGAGGACTATTTTCCAGACAGAAGCTTCTGCAGCAGGGTAATGGCACTCCTCCTATGCTCCTATACTTTCAATCTTACAAAACTTGAAGTTGTATTCTAGCATTTACATCAAAATTTATCAGCAGGCAGATATCCTACAGGTTAATAGGGATTTCGGGGCAGCCTATTGCAGTTGGGGAGAAAAAGAATTAATAAAGGAAGCATTATCAATGGAAAATATTACAGGCTTTTTTCTATTGTTAAATGCCTTCGGGAATTTGCAATTTGTTCAAAAGGATTGCTTTCAAAAACCGAAGCCAAAGATTCTTAGTAAAATCCATTTCTATTTGCAATAAGAGCCAGACCTCATTTGTAACCAAGAATCTTTGGGAAAAAACAAAACAAAACCCAAAAAACTCTTTTAAAAAACAATTCTCGTTGCAAATCAGAAATTCCAATATCTAGCTAAAGATAGTTTTGTATGACCATCGTCCCAGTGTTTCAACTGTACCCACCTAATAAATCAACCTAACAGAAATGGTGTATCACTTTGCTTGGTTTCTTTTAGGTAGTTCAATTAACATCTTAAAGATTCCTGGTAGGTCAGCATTCTAACAGCTTTTTTCTGTCTGTGCTAAGCCCTGTCTCGGCAGCCATACAAAATCAGAATTTGTTTTGCAGTGGATCCCACGGGAAGCGCTTAACACAGGGCAAGAAGTGGGACTACACTAGTGCTATTAAGACCTGCTAATTAAAAATAAAAATGTTTTATAATTGTGGGGGTTCCAGGTCAGGGAATTGAGCTTGCCATCTTCAGCCTGAGCTCACTTTACAAAAGGAGAACCAAGCCAAGACCCTCTCCACTTCCAGTTTTGAACCTGACGCAGAAAGTTCTGCATCTTGTTTTCATATCACTTTTGATTTGCTGATATTAACAACAATAATTTATGTGGTCTTTAGAAACTCAGTGGATAAAATCCCATCAGGACTTACTGTATGCTGGGTTTTACAGAGCTGACACGTGTATTCAGAGGTGGAGAACTGGCAATATTTCCCCGTTTCACAGTCTTCATCAATGATACACTCCTGCAGAAAAGGATAACGGTGTAATTTGCCACTGTGACACACCTCATATTGAAATACCAGCAGGTCATGATTGATTATATTTCTTATTTGAGGACCAAGCAGAAAAGCTTGCTTCAGTTCTGCATACAACCACACTTTTCTAACAGACCAATGCTGTCTCCCTTGCACACCTAAACGGTATGGCCTCAAATTGTTATGTGGCTTCATTCCTTGTATAAATATTAATACCAGCAACCTCCAGAAAATATCTTGTTCTGCAGGCTTTTGTTTGGTGGTGTTGTTTTCTTTTTTAGGGGGAGGAGGGAGGCCTGAAGACATTTGTATTAAATATATTCTACTTGTATTAGAGTACAATGGTCATTCATTACTTGTTGGCTGTTTTTCAGATGGCGGGCAAGACCAAAGGAAAGAGGCTACACTACAGCAGCTGCAGTAGCCAAGAGTATCTCTCTGCTCTGTGGGAGACCATTCTGCAGCAGCTTTCTTGATCCCAGGCCAGGTAGCTTTATGTCCTCCCTCCTCTTCCCCAGCAACATTAGTGCTGATCTCAGAAACTGCACAGCACGGTTAGCTTCCCTAAGCCAGCGAAGGACAGCCCTAAGGGAGGAGGGAAATGTGGTTCCTTCTCCTTTTAACTGCTCCTCTGCATCTTTGCAGTGCTTGAGCATTTTTGCTGGCAACAGCTTCTACGCTGAAAAACACAGTGCTTCTTTCCGCAAGGCTGGGAACGTCGGGCCTTCCTGGACTTGATGGTAACGGCGGCGCCTCCTTAAAGCCAGTACTTCTGGGAAGCAGATGATGTCAATCATCTGATTTCCTTTTCTTGGTTGATGGCATGCCTATCACCATGGCCCGTCACCTGTTAGCTCAGAGCTGCAAATGTCTAAACACCTACACAAGTACATTTTACATCTTCAATTTCAATGCTGCAAAACATGCAGGAGCAGATTCTCATGGCTGACATCATTCCTCTGGCACCTCCCTGCTGTTGATGGCGTTAATTTGCATTTAGTACCATGCCAGCCTGTTGAAGAACATGATTTCCCTATCGCATGTTTTTGAAATACACAAAACAAACTTGGTGTTTCCTCCCTGCTTGTTTGCTGCACATGAATATTCAGCAGACAGGTTTGAGCACTAATTTAAGACTAATAAGTAGTGAAGAGCCACATACATCCTGGGGGGGGGGGTCCCACAGCTCCTTAATGCATCAGCCTTTGTTACCCAGCTAAGATGGTAGAGTAAGCCTTGAGCTAGCGAGGTGCTTGGGCACAGTTAGCTTTTCAAACCTGGAATCATTTCAAGGCCTTAAAAAAAAAAATGTTCATGTGAGAGGGACACCCGAGTTCCCATCTGAACCACAAACTCAGACTAAAGTTTCTTCACCCGGCGGTTCCCACAACACTCTGGTAGAGATGGCTCACCTTTCATTCATGCTGCACAGGGTGAACTTACTAACCGGTCAGAGTTCCTCCCAGAACACAACTCTGCAGGTATGGTAGCGAGGAAGAAGCTATAATACATGTTTTTGTACCCCTGAAGTGTCTGGTTCACTGGGATGGGGGGGTGTTCTCCCATCTAGTGGTTACTCCTTAAAAGCTGATGTGATTAACCCTGTTCTCTAACGTGGTTTTCTCAAGGCTGGAAACAATCTAGCCAACAGAAGAGTAGCTCATAGTACCATTCTGTGTTGCCAGTACTCCATCATTGGTTTGTAGCATCATAAAGTCAATGCTATCTTTCTGCTATCAGCCAATTAAAATAAAATAATTATACAAAAATCAGTGAATTCTCTGAAGAAAATAGTTGACTGCTCTTTGGCAGATATTAATCTCACTTGCTGGAGCAGATCATCAGCCTTTATTAAAATTTCCACTAAGCTTTTAATTTTCTATTTCTACTCTTTTAGATCATTTCTCCCCAAACTGCTGGCTTCTTCCACCACATACAGCTTAGGATTTATGTTTCAGCTAGGCTGAAAATTAGCTCAGCAACAAGTCAAAATGAAGCTCTTAAATTACTACAAGCAGTGGAAGAGGAAAAGATAACATTGTGAAAGAGCTGCACTGTCTGCAGATCTTCTGCGCATTAAACCTCATGGAAGCTTCTTGCCCTGTGTGAGATGAGGCTGCTCTGCATGAAGAGCAATGCCTTAGATGTCTAAGTTACTCACTGTGGCCATCTGAGATGTTTTTAAAGAGTTTGATTACCCAGAACAGAAGCCAAACAGAGTGTAGGGCCTCATTCTTTTCAAGTCAGGGCCATGCTATTCAGGTTATGTGTTTATAATTAAGCAGCGGTCATTTCAGGTATTTTAAGACCTTAGTATCAGCTGGTCTAGGCTGCTATAAATTATCACAATGTCTTTGCAGCTTCATTATTCCAGCCCAGTGTGTGTTTGCTTTTGTGTTGCTATGTAATCAGGTAGGTTGAAATCTAAATGTTACTCAGTATGTTGGAGGTTTTGTGGTTCCAAGTTAGCAGTTAACCACTCTCCTCTTCAGCAGCCATGCTCCTTCTGGCCAATTTTCTGTCTGCAGCTTTGTCAGCTTCTTTTACGAATCCCTCTGTATAAACCATACTCAGAATAAATGATACTGTTTCATTCCGTTTCCATCCACTTTCAGGCACACAGCCAGGTCTCAGCATAGTCAGTTTTTCCAGTTGCCCCTTTCCACAGAGGAGATGTTTTGCCATAATCGTTTTTAAGCTCATGGAATAACTCTCTCTAGCTCCAAACCCACCTAACACCAAAGTTGCAATTCTCCAGTTACTATTTCTCTTGCAGTAACAAGTCCCCTGTCAAAAAACCTTCTTTCCCCTCTTACTGCATTATGTCCCACCAGTTCAGACTTCCAGTTTTATGAGGATTTTCAGTTGGGAAAAAAATGCCTTCATGGTTTTCTTTCCTGGTGTGGAAAAAGCTCACTTTCATCTGCTTTCTGTGACGTCTTGTGCCACGCTCCAGACCAATTTCCTTCACCCAGGTATTATAACCCATAGTCAATGCTGAACTCAGTCACGTTTATACATCTGGATGTGTAACCATTTATCTTTTGTTTCCTTTTTTTTTTTTCTCTTAATTGGGCTACCCTGAGACACAGCAGTTGCTGGATAAGGAGCAAACCTAAACATCTTCATCAGCTGCAATGCATTCTGAACAATCCATTTGCTTCTGGAATTCTGCAAGCTAAGTTATTTCTCAGAATATTTTGCCTTTGCGAGAGCAACAGTGTGCAAAGTGAGAAGAGGGGGTGCTGGCTCCCAACGTGCAGCAGAGCATACAGGTTGAGTAGCTTAACAATGGGATTAGCTACACTTACAATGGTTGTACACCTCTCTGAAATCTATCACAGTGGTATATCAGTTAATTTAACATAGCAGCGGAGGAATATGCTGTTTGAGAAGTGCTGAAGAACAATGGAGCGTGAAAGCAGAATTGCCTGTTTATGAATAGGTATAGTAGGACCCATAAACAGCAGAAGCCAGGATGGAGAAGAGGATGCTATGTACCTGTAAGTACACACTCAAGCATCCTGTGGGCCCTTATTATAATATTTTACTCTACAGTGAATATCCTGCAACACCTGGAAGCAATTTGAGGCTTAGGATCTGTTCCAAAACCAACAGGGGAAGGAAAAAAAAACAAACTACAAACTATTGAAACTCATGGAAAAGTTTCCCTATATTTTAAGACCCTAAACCAACTGCTGCTGAGAGAAACTTCCATTTTCTTGTCTTTGGCAGAGTATGTCAAGCTATTGTTTGCTTTCCTAAAGAATGGTTAGTCTCCACTTGAGTCGCCACTTCTCAAGTCTCGCACTTGAGAATAAAAAAAAAATAACTGTCTAACGTTAGCGACAGCGCAGTACGGCAGTACCGCAACTGCCAGAAAGCTGAAACAGAAGCCCAGACCTGAGATGGCGCAGGGGTGTACACGTCAGAAGGGGTGTAACAGGTTTTGACAAGAGTGCTGTCCTTCTGGCTAAATGTTTACATATACACAGGAAGGCTCAGAACAAAAAAAGTTTTCTTTCAATATGAAATGACAGTCTTCACAGTCCACCCAATAACATGGAGCTATGGTCAGCTTTGTTGCCCCAGAAGGCACTGTGGGCTATTTTGGCAGACTACTTGACTGGTGGAGTGTAGCCAGCTGTGGTGCTCATGCTCATTTTGCTTTACTCTTTCCCCTCTTAATTCCTAACTAACACCCTAAGTGTAGACTAGAAAGTGTGCTCATCTATTCTGATACTTTCAAAATGGAACCATTTCAAGTCAATTCAAAATTGACTTGGATTTGTCTGTTCCCCCTCTGCACTCACGTTCAGCCTACCTCCCACATCCTCAAAAAGTCCTTCTTCAAAGATAATTTTAAACAAAAATCTCTCTTCGCTATCATATCTTCAGCTGGTATTTGTCAGGGGATGATCTTTTCTTCAGGGCTCTTTATGATTTAGTGTACAACCCAAGAAACCAGTGGTAAGTACACTTGTCAAGGCCAGAGGGGGAACACTGGGCAGAGGGTATATGGCACAGAAAACGCCCCTGGGGGTTGTAGCAGAGAAATTCGGTGACAGTTGTCTGCTGAAGTCACCAACTGCTCTGACATGAGAGCAGTAAGTAGGATTCAAATGGGAGAACCACTTTTCCTCCCCCCGTGTGAGCTATATGGCCCAGTTCACTGCTTATTCCAATCCACTTAGTTTGTGACTACAAATTCGCCGAGTTCCGAGAGGCAAGGAGGTTTTGCCAGCACGTACCCAACATGGGAAGCAATGCTACAAAAGCAGTTGGTGCAACACTTAGAAGCTGATTTTTAGTAACAACCTTGGAAATACTCAGAGGCACCTCTCGCAGTCTGCTGGGACAGCTATGCTTCAGAAGCTTCTCTGAACAAAAAGTCCCTTTATATGTTTCTTAAAAGCTCCTGCTATAAAGAAATTTCCTTTTCAAAAACCTGTAACTCTAGTAAAACTCAGTGTTAACAGCCATACATGGCAGCTACAGGTCCTTCCCAAACGCTTCCAGAGCTTAACCAACTGTATGTAAGAGGAGGATAATTTCAGCCATAGCTGAAATGCTTCAGCAAAACCACTTGTTCACATCGAAACTGATGTTTCCTAGCAATTTGCACTTCTAAGAGTTAATATTTACTTACATATCCCCTTCTAGGTTTTATTTTAACTTCTGCAAGTCATTTCACGTAGGGCTGCTCTCCATAACTGCAGTAGACAGCAAAAACTGCTGAATAGTAAGGGAAAAAAAAGCATAAAAACTGGTTTGTATCCTCCACGTATTACATGTATTACGAAAGTGGCAGGATTCCATAGAATGGAATATTGTTTAAATTGCAGTAGCATTGCAGTTCCTGATCACTTAGTTGCCGAGATGGGGTACATAATGCATTTGTCTTTGATGAGATGTGAATTAATTTGCCTTGAAATACCTCAAAAATAACTTTCCAGCAGAGAAAACCTCTTACTGCCATCCTGCCAAGTACATTGGACTCATAAAAATAAGGACTGCTGATAAAAAAAAGACGTACTAAAAACAGCAGACATGTGAGTTGCAAACTGTGGTGTTAGTCACATCATATCCCTATGTGGGAAAGTCAGCTGTTTATGTGGCTGCTCAACAGGAATGTGACTTCTTAACTCAAAATTAATAAATAAGAACATACCAATCACTCCCACAATTTTGTCTTGAATGTCTCCATAGAACTAATCTCATCTCTTTCCTTTTCCCCTCTCGAGAACACAGAAACATTTTAACTGGACAAATTTCATTCTGGCTCTCCATATGATGCAGTATGAATGAAAGCAAAATGTGCCTACATGATGTAACAGAATATGGCCCAGAGACACTTGAGCTTGGATGTAGGTACCCAAAGCAACATAGCTACGTTAGCCTTAACCTGCTGTCAGAAGGCTAGGCAATTAACTGAGGCAGGTTGTAGTCACCCAATAAACTGCTCACCACCCCTTCTTACACCATATGCTTATTCCCACCACAAATACAGTGATCCTTTTCCTGATCAGACTCCTACGGAGTTAATGTTCCAAGACAAAAAAGTGAATAAAATGTCACGTTATCTACAGCGTCAAAGAACTGAGACTTCAGTGAGAGAGGAAACTATACATAAAAGCAAAAAATAAAAGATTCCTGACACATGCCTCAGGATAATGAGAAAAATGATGCCTAGATGCTCTATCAGATCATGTTCTGCTCACACGTGGATAAAATCTCTTTATGTCGTGTAATAATTTCATGGCAGGTCACTGCAGAAGCACTCACTTTAATTCCCTCACCTCCTCTTTTTGTCAGTAAATCTGTTGCTAGCAAGAGTGCAGCCCCAGCATGTGATCCTGAGTAGGAAACACAGTGCAAAGTACTTATTTCAATCTATTTTGCAGTGTAGCAGAGGAGGCAGAGGAGAAGAACTGTTCAAATTTGGTAGGAAAAATATGACAAAAATAATCTGACATGTAATTACCTTAGTCCGGAAACTAAGAACTCTCCAGCTAAGAAAGGAGCAAAGGTCTGTGTATATATATATATACACACATATATGTATATATACACATATAGGGCTACATATTGCTGTCTGCAAAGGCAGAAGTCTTGTCTCATCACACACATTTGCCCCAGAGCAGGCAGGACAGGTTATAACACAAAATTTATCCTCTTCTGTTTGTCAGGGGTACTGTAGGCAGAGCAGGATGGTAGAAATTCTGACCAGAAAAATCTTCCCTTAGGCCTTCTGGAAACTCAGTGCTACGTTATACGCTCAGTCCACTCTTTCTGAATACATGGAGACTCTACGGTCTTCTGCACCCATCATTAGACACAGAAGGAATATTGAACATTCTGAGATCTGAAAACCTGAGCCCCCAGAACAACAGCCATATGCTCCATGTTTAAGTGCTCCACGTCAAGAAAAGCTTTCTCACGTAGTATGAGATTATCAAATGAGGTCAAAGTACTGTTGCATGGTTTAGAAATAGTTCTCCTAATGATTTTGCAGGGAATTGTCTTAATTGATCTGTGGATCTATTAATTGGAGAACAACAATTCTTTGACCTTTGATAACCAGATGTGTATATAACCTTGTGGTCTAAAAGATCTCGGGTTTTATGATGTCTTGAGATACAGCAACAGTTATGGAAACACTGTAAAACTGTGGTGCAAAGCTCTAAATTGTCAGTAATCATATAAAAATACAGCTTTCATGTAATGGTGTGCCCGGGGACTGAATTTTAATGCAGACATCTCCTGTGTCTACAGTTGGCAGCTACAAAGTTTCCATGATTCACTACCAAACCATGTAAATTTTGAAAATTTATAAAAGCAAAGCAATCCAGAGTAGCTGTACACAGCAAGGATGTGAAACAGCTGTGCAAAAAGAAAAACAGTTCAAAACAAGATTTCTCTACTTAATAGCTGCTTGCTAACCTTAATCCCTAGAGGAAGAGTAGCACACCGAGGAAGAGACGCCAACCTGCACCCGGTCCGTCACAGAACTTACTGCAAACCCTGAATCTTACATCCTTTGTTCTTATATGATAGGCTTTTCTGGTAGTTTGAAGTTTCAGCAGACTCATTTACTATGTTTAAGGTGTTGGGCAGAGATAATAATACTAGAACAGAAATACATGGGTAAAAATTCATCTACAATGGCTCTTGCCTGTAGCAGAGTTGACAGTGTGGGGAGACTGCTGCTACTGTACAGGAAAGGGAATAATTTATTTTCCATGAGCTGCAGATGGAAGAAGGTGGTGTTTAAATGACAGCAATAGAGACTTTAGAGAGAGCACAAGGAAACGTTGGAATAAATGGGCATCATCATGTGAGGACTTTGAGAGCAGATGAGATCAATGTCTGCCTAAGAATGGAGTAGGCATCTGAGTGTAGCTGTTGACTTTTTGAGACTTCTTCCAGACCTCCTCTTTGGGGCATTTGTTTGGATTACAACAGAGCCTTTTTTTCCCCCTTATTTTAACTCTCTGTCTGAAATCGTGAGTCTGGAGGATATCAACAAGATGAGATGACTATTCATGAATATTGATTTCATTTCCTAAACAAACTCCAATAAGGAATAAATCAAAAAGGGTCCTCAGCATACTCTTTATGTCCTTCCAAAAAGGCCATAAGATTGTCAGAGTATTACAGAGTTTTACCATGTGTGAAGTCCAAGACAAACACCTTCTAGGGGACCAAAACTTTCCTTTTCTGGTGGCTATGAAATATCTTGGATACAGAAAGACCACTAAGGTTGCCCTTTGCTTGACACCATGATGTCAGCCTCTCTACAGGCCATAAGATGCTTCTTACTGCCTCTGGGACGAGTTTAGTTTCAGATGGAACAAATCAGAGGGATTCTTCGTGTGATGTAAATTCACAGAACAGGCTCCGAGTCACTTCCAGACAGAATAGCAAGTGAACAAATCCAAAACTCCCGCGCTACTCCATGTATCTTTTTACCAGTTATCTATATTATGATAGACTGCTAATTGGAAGTGAGAAGTGGACTAATTATGGTAAGAATTGGGTAGAAAAGTTGGGGGGAAGTTTGCTCGATAAGCTGCAGTGATGAACTCCCTCGGTTTGACAGCTGACCCAGTCACTGGTGTGGTATTCCTTAGCGCTGACTGTCAAAGTGACTCAGTCCCTCAGAAGGTCAAGTGGACACTCATACCTCAAAAGATGCCAAAATGCTGGGTTTGTATCAGATGGGAGGAAGGACAAAGTGAGACTGACTCAGCTGACATAGAAATGCATTTCTCAAGGGAATACATTTGAAGCCACCATTCTACAGTGTTTTTTTTTTCTCAGAGTTGCCAAATCTTTGATGAAACATAACTAAAGAGAAAGTTCAATTCACCACTGTTCTTCAGTTTCCATGGTTTACCTTAGTAAATCAAAACCACCATCTACTGGATTAGTAGCATCTCACACATCTTCCTAACTGTAAACAATGGCGCAGAAGGCCAAGCAATCACAGAGCTCCTCCTGCTCACTGGTGAAAAACCAGTGTCCTACTGATTTTGATCTACCTCTCCTACAGTCCAGGAACAGGTTAGAGAAGACTTAGGCTCATCGTAGACGGAACTATGTGTTACTGGGCCAACCTCCCAGCCATGGTGAACTGGTACCATTCTGCCACCTTACATATATACAGCTGTAAACCAGCTACAGATTTAGTCCATTCATCTGTATCCTTTGTACATCAATCATTCTAAAATGATAACAGATGTAATAAAAAGACAAAACATTTTTGCTTTACATCCAGTACCTCAGCCTGTATTTCTTTAAAGCCTTTGCTGCTGGTTGTTACTCTACCAGCTAAAGCTTCCTGCTTAATTAGATAACATGGTTTCAGCTAAAAGTCTCAAATAAGTATCTGCTGGAGCCAACGGCTTAAACCGTGTAATTAAACCAAGTGGAAATAATTTCTCTTTTGCCCTAAAGCTTTTCCTATCCTGTGATTAATATTGCTACGTGGGTGTGACCAGCGGGAACATTGCTGATGAACTTTCACTGCTCACTAAGGACAGTCCACACTAGGAGCTCTTAACAGATGTCAGAATATCACCGAATTCTCACCAGCCCACACACAGGATTCACTCTCCTGACTGGACCTGTTACCTCACACAGAAAATTAACTTTCTCTTAGGATAAGCAGGTAGATCTTGTACAGGCAGAAAGTAAAAGCATTCCTGGTGATTTATCTCTCTACAACTTGGACATGATCTGTAAAAGACATCTGGACAGCCTTTGTTCTCTAAATTCAGCACGTTACGTGTGAGAGGACTGAACCACGGAAAAGGTAAACAACTGCTCTTTGATTTACATTACTGCCTTGCCACGGCTTGTTTGCAGAAGAGTTGTACCCACCAATATGCAAACAAGGAAGAAGTGGGTAACTGAACATGATGCGTACTGACCCACAGATGAAAAGCTTCTGAATTGATTTCCACAACTAAGAGGAATGCCGTAAGCTTTAGAAGTGGTGTACAGCTCTCAGATGGACACTGACAAAGCAGTGAGTGGGCATCGACTCTCTCAGAGAAAAGTCTGGTTTTGTAGCCTTCTGGAGATAAACTTACTGGTGGTTTACTGTCGTGTGTTTCCTAGCGCAGTCACCTAGAACAGTGAATCAATTCTAGGCACTGTGACTGTGTTACAGCAATAGCGTAATTTTGGTGAGGAGAAATTTATTACAAGAAAATCTTTCTCCCTTCAATATTTAGCTACTCAAAGAGTAACAGTCCAGATCGATAAAAACGCTCAAGCTGTTCTTCATCCAACCTGATTTTGCATAAAAATATTCTTTTTCTCTGGAATTTAACCAGAATGAAAATAACACGTTATAAGAAATAGCACATGAGGATCTGATGAAATTTAAAATAAATCTAAACACAGCCATAGACCCAAATTACTAATGAAGAATGTTGCTTTCAGAATATCAATTAGTATTACACAGTTTTCTTTGCCTAACTTGTCAGAAAGAAAAAGCTACACTAAGCTAGATCAATAGAAAATATGAAAGAAATCCTAGTCACTCCTTTTTTTTTTTTTTTTTTTTGTTATTAGCGAAGTGAATTTACTAAAGTTATCTGAATTACTTTAGCCTCTCACTGATACGAACAGGAGCAGGATTTGACAGCTTTAATTAGGAGTAACCCCTTCACTATTCTATCAGTTCTTTGTCTGGAAATCCAAGCCACTATTTAAGACCAAAAAAAAAAAAGAAAAAAAAGGTGATAATGATCAGTGTTCTCTGCCCTTCCATTGTTGCATTCTCAGCCTGGTGTTAACACCTCCTGCCGTAACACCTGCCTGGCTCACCTCACCTCTCAGCATAAGGTACCTTGCCTTCGCTTCGCTTCACTCTGATAAGGTCTAGCAGCTGTTTACACCTCCTTGTTTGTTCAGCATCACTAAGCACGATATCTGAGTCCATGGAAACTGCAGTCTCACTTTTCCCTACATCATGGCCATTGCAGCACTCTAGTATTACAAAACCATCCTATGCTTGTACACGCTACCCGTTCCTGCTTCTCTGCGTGGATCTGTAACTTTCTAGGCAGCATTCTCTCTGAGAAAACAAGCCAACGCAGAGTGGCCTAAGTTCAGCCAACGAAGAAGTGGACACTGTGCTGTATGACACACTCCACAGCTGGCAATTACACAGCTTTCCCATCTTCCTCAGAGAAGTTGCTTCATGCAGGATCAGAGGCAACACGTTTGTCAAACTCCTTATGTCAGTCTTTTCCATTCCTTGAGGCAAACATTCAGATTTTTTTGGCTATAGTCCAGTGAATTTCACACAACCGGCAAAAACTTTGGTCTTAGGGATACACTGTGACTGACAATGAGGCCTTCCTAACACCCACGAGTTAAATTACATCTCTTAATAGCTTTTGCATCACTAAGAAGGATTTGTTGTTTAATGGAGCTAGATATGAACACTCAGGGGTATGTGCACACTGCATCACACCTTTCATACAAGAAGGATATGTCCCTTGCTCTACAGCATTAATAACCTAAATGTATTCCAGACTAATAAAAGTAATTCAAAATGCTAACTGCAAAGTTTTTTGGCTGTAACAAACACAAGGTACTTGTCCTCATGACCTACTTGTACCTTCCCCTCAACTTCATACTCCATGTTGCCAAGACTGAAACTGAAAAGGAGAAAAAAGGGTTTCAGTAAAAAGTTTGGAATGTTTGAACCATACCTGGCTCTCTAAAACAAGCCAGGGGATGGATTTGCTTGTTTCGAACAAGACACAAGGTATGCAGGCCTCTCGGGGTCACTATCACAATGTTCCTTCACTTTTCTACCAGACTGTTGTTGTAAGCTAGTCATAAATTTATTTGTTTTCAGAAAGCTTTAGTGCATCTACTGATAGCTCACAGTTGTGGAGTGCAAGTCACCAGGGACTAAAAGTTCTTTGAAAAATGAAACAAAAAATTAGACCCAAATCTGGGACTGGGATGCCCAAAGCAAGTGTCTTTCCTGAGCCACTGGCACACCAAAGGGAGCAGAAGTCAACACCAAGATGCTGTGTATTTAAATTTCTGCCATCAGCTGCTCTCCTGCAGTGCTGCTGAGGGAAAAAAAATGCAATTTCTATTCCATTAATGCTTCCTTCTCAATTTTCAAAGCTTCTTTTCTCTTCAGCACTGGTAGGAGCTCCTCTCCCTGGAGCATTATGAATCTCAAAGAGAGCAACTGCAGTATATGTGGCTGAGAACATGTTTAGTGAAATCACAGAAGTTGCTCAAATGGGAATCGAGCAGTGTTCTGGTCTCAGTGGGATAGAGTGGCTAGACCAGCTGTGGTCTGCAGGCCGTTAGCACTTTGGAGTCAGGCGGGGCAGCTGGCCTGACTTGCCTACAGGTGTGGGATACCCCACACCATAAACGTCAGGTTCGGTATAAAAGGGGAAGTTTAGGGGGGATGGAGGGTTTCCTACCTGGGCTCTTCCTGATCCTGCTGATGGGCTCCCTGTGTAGTGTGACTGCTGTACATTTGCTGGGCTGAGTATAACTTTATTTTATATTGGTATTAGTTTTGCCTTTTCATTAGCTGCTTTGGTTTGGTGTGGGTTTTTTTTTTTTGTTTTGTTTTTGTTGGGTTTTTTTGTTTTTTGTTTGTTTGTTTTTTACTTCAACCTGTGATTCTCTTCTCCATTTCCTGAGTCCCCACTCCCATCTTCTCAGCTGGGGAGGGATCACTGGATGATAGAGCAACTGCTGCAGTTTAGCCTTGGATAAAGGCTACATGCAGACAAGAAGTTCTCTGCAGATACCCAGAATCACTCAGATAAGGGGAAGCTTGGTTATGAAGTGCTACAGCTTAGCCATTTAAATCTGACTTTTCCCTAGAAAATGAGAAAACGGAATGTCAGAGATTAATGTTTAATTCTTCTACTGTTCTCTCTGGCTATTACACTGTGAGACTAAAGATAAAGTCTGAAAACTGCCTTAAATAAGGCCATTATAATGGGGATGCTATTCATTCTGTCTCTGCAGATAAACCAGTGACCTGACTGATGGTCGCCCCCAGTGATATGTCAAGTGGTTCCACAGTGATGAAGTTCTCTTTGCCTAGAGCTGCAGGATTCCAAACAGCAGCCTCTAACCAGAATCAGGAGGTCTGTCTCCTAAGGATCTAAAAGTGTTTGAAATGACTTCCTAACCAGGTGCTGTGTTTGCAGAAGGTGGGTGCCAAACACACGTGTGCATCCAGGCACCCACCCACCTTTGCAAAGGGCAGGCACCTTGCAGAGAATTGCACTGAAGGCACCTCTCCTTACTTTCCGACAAAGGAACTTTGACCTGTACTGTGTAACCAAGAAGAGGGTGCAGTCATGTCCTCAAGAGCCCCTACCATCAAGGATAGACAAAAGGAAGAAATGGTTTTTATAGTGCCAAAGCTAATGGAGCAATGTGTGATACTTTTTTTTTTTTTTTTTTTTTTAGTTCCCTGGTACATCCTCCCTAAATACCAGCAGCTCTAAAAATGTTTCAAGGAAGAGAATTGAAAGCAACTAGATACTAAAGTGTGTGTGGGGCGAATAAACTTGTTAAAGAGAAGCTGTTGCTATTTTTATTTATCGACTTAATACAGTAAAAAAACAACAAAAAACCCCACCTTAGGTATGCTAGCTTTGAATTAGAAGAGTGAACTTTATAAAGTGTTACTTTTGAATGCAAATGAGAAGAAAGATTAGTAAACTTTTTCAGCAAATGCTACCAGTACAAATTTGCTTTCCTTTTATTTTTCATGCTTGCCTTTCATTGGTTAAACAAATGTATCATGACTGAAATAGGACTGGTCAGCAAGCCAGAAAACAGTTTGATTTTCATATGATAACAAAGAGTGCCGTTACTGCCACGTTTTCTGTACTTGAAGTTACCACTGGAGTTAATTTGCAAGCTAGCCAGTGTTCACCAGAGAAGGAAATTATAGAATAATGGAGCCTTAAAACCTGCACAGACATAAAAGCAGCCACATCCAGCTACCTCTTGCCTGTATTTGGCCTCTTTAAAGATATAAAACTGTTGGATTAAAGCCTGACTGGTCACTGGCAGTCCTCACTGACATCTGAGAAAGTGAAAGTTAGCCTGGGAATGTAAATGATGCCTCCAAATAATGCAGCACCTCTGAAGAACGGGATTGCATTGCCAGAAATGGCAAGCAGCCCAATTCCTCTTCTGGAGGCTTAAAATACTGATAGTCTTCTGGCCATTGAAACACTGTCATGTGAGCCATTCAGTAACAAGGAAACAGTCTAAAGAGAGTATGTTTGTGATGCAAAGACAAAAAGAAATACTGTCCGAGAGGGAAAAGTGTGTGTGGGGGAAGATTATGCCTTATGTTTCTGTAATAGTGTATCTGCACTATATGTATGTGCATATACTTGTATCTATGTGCTATAGATGGGTGTGTATCTGTACCTGTTTGCAGGACATAAGGATGGCACAACCTATGTGCTTTAAAAAGCAGCCACAACCTATTTGCCATGAAAATATTTCCCCCCAGTGCTGAATTTCATGCTGGCCAGTATGTGAATTTATTATTGCAACACAGACCCATTGCAAGATGCATCTTTGCCTTCCTGTGAGGCATCTGTGACATGTCTTGCAGCCCAAAAATGTCACTGGAAAAACCTTCCAGTGATTTCAGTGAACTGAGGGTTGTAGGGTTCTGGTTATTACCACTTACTGCAGTACTATAGAGTTTACATTTCAGAGCAGGTGGTTTGCTGAGGTGTGTGGTGAATTCCTGTATTTACACCACCCAATTTTGTATCTTAAAGTGCAGGGGCTGAGGGAATCCTTAACTTTTACCAGCTAAACCTGTAAACTGAACCTATGAAACAGGTTTAGTTTTCAGTATTCAGTTTCCCTACAAGCATATAAGTTGAGCTTGTGTGATAGCCTCTGTCTATTTCTTTTACTTAGCAGGCTGAAAATAAACCCAAAATTGCTGTTCTAAAGAGGCATCAATCTGAAGGCTCTGGGAGTAGCACCAGAACAGAGGCCCTGTTCCCAACGGCTGGCTCCCTACAGCCTCTGCTACTAAATTCTCCACCCCTAGAACAAAATATCAGTATTGTCCTTTTCAAACGACCATCAAAACTTATAGCTGCAGTTATACAAACCTCTTGTTGCGTTACCCTATGCAGCAGGGTGAATCGCTGATGGGTATTAAGGACTGGTATTGCAGAACAGCATATACGAGCTGTACTTGGGGAACTATTGAGATAATCTCCAGATCAAAAGGTTTCCATTTTTAACTGCCCAGAGAAGACGAAATTGATACATGTATTACTTTGTTGCTAACATTTAAAATAAGCAGTAAAGATGCAGAATTACTCTTCTACCCTCCAGTAGTCTGTGAAGCCTGTGGCCTGAAAAGTGACTGGGATATCCCCCAATGTCCCATGATACTTCAATATGAAATTTATGTATATAAAAGTGACCTAAGAGGACAGTGCGCAGTTTTCTGCAACTCGTTTTCCCAGCACATAACCCAAGTTTTCTAATTCTCACTCTCCTGCCATTTCTCCTGCAATAGTTCTTCACCTTTGTAGTACCTTAAGTAGCTCATATTCCTCCTTAAACTTTAAAGTTTTCAAGAATTTTTAGACTTACTTTTGTTAGGCATCTCTTAGGCAAATTAATACATGTGTGTTTGCCCACTCTCCTTAAATAACAACCAAATACGCCTGTTGGTTGCCTTAGTTTAGTTTTTCTCTCTAACTTGGCAACCTCTAAATAAGGTGTTTTGTACCATGGGCACGCTGAACGTTCAAAATGAGCACAAAATGAGGGGAAATAAACATTAACAAATGTAGCTTTGTTTCAGCAGCTGCTGCAGGGAGGGTGGTGATGAATAAAGTGCCCCAGGATTTAAATGATCGGGAGTTAATGTGCTCAGTTCTGCTTACGCCTGCTTCATGACTGAATAAAGACCGCTACCATCGAGTTTGACAAATTTGGATTCAGCCCTCAAATTCTCTAGCTGGCTTGGTAAGTGAGGAAACGTTCCCACAAAGAAAATGCAGGTTATGTCACTTCAGATATGAAGCTTGTAAGGAGCTTTGTATGACCATTGGAGAAAAATAACTTAGAGGTATTTTGGACAGCTGTGAAGAACGATTAAACATCCCAAGCAAAACAAATACATAATAAAACAAGACCAGTGTTGTGTCCTGGTGCTAAGAAGGTTGAAAAGTTTGTCTTTGTACGCTGGCCTTGAACATGATGACCATATTTGGTTGAAAAAACCATTTGGATTGCCTTCATTGCATATATCATTATTAAAAAGCATTGTGGAATATGTTAACACTGTATAAAACCAACCTGCAGCTTAGAATAGTTGTGATTTATTTTGTACCTTGACTTACCATGTAACCAATGAACTTTATCAATGATCTGATGAGATAGAATGCACCCTCGGTAAGCTGGCAGACTGCACCAACTTGGGTGGGAGTGTTGATCTGCTTGAGGGCAGGAAGGGTCTACAGAGGGACTTGGACAGACTGGATCCATGAGCCGAGGTCAACGGTATGAGCTTCAACACAGCCAAGTGCACTTGGTCCTGCACTTGGTCCACAACAACCCCAGGCAATGCTGCAGGCTCGGGGAAGAGTGGCTGGAGAGCTGCCTGGCAGAAAGGGACCTGGGGGTGTTGATAGACAAGCGGCTGAATGTGAGCCAGCAGTGTGTCCAGGTGGCCAAGAAGGCCAGTGGCATCCTGGCTTTTATTAGAAATAGTGTGGCCAGCAGGAGCAGGGAGGTGATTGCCCCTCTGTACTCAGCACTGGTGAGGCCACACCTCAAGTACAGGGTTCAGTTTTGGGCACCTCAATATAAGAAAGACATTGAGGTGCTGGAGCAGGTCCGGAGAAGGGCAACTAAGCCGGTGAAGGGCCTGGAGAACAAGTCAGTGATGAGCAGCTAAGGGAACTGCAGCTGTTTAGTCTGAAGAAAAGGGAGCTGACTCCCTCTCAACAGCTACCTGAAAGGACATTGTAGAGAGGTAGGCACCAGTCTCTTCTCACAAACAACTAATGATAGAACAAGAGGGAATGGCCTTGAGCTGCACCAGGGGAAGTTTAAACTGGACATTAGGAAAATTTTTTTCCCTGAAAGGCTTGTCAGGCATTGGAACAGGCTGCCCAGGGAGGAGGTTGAGTCATCATCCCTGGATGCATTTAAAAGCCATCTATATGTGTCTGGGGATATGGCTGAGTGGTGGACTTGGTAGAGTAGGGTTAATGCTTGGACTCGATGATCTTAAAGGTCTTTTCCAACCTAGATGATTCTATGGTTCTAACCTATAAGCTTTGCAAAATAGTTTAAAAAAAAAATATATATATATACACAACAACTTTATTTTGCTACTTGCCATTCTCAAACTTTAACAGCTGTTTAAAAATGTGAACTGAAAGAGGGAAAACTTAGAGGATAACAGCAGAAAAGATGCACTAATTTCAGGTTTTATGCTCATTAAAAATAGGAATTACGACATTTTTTTCCTTTTTTTTTAATGTTAAGTTAATGAGCTGCTTCTGTGAAAGAACTGGAAGAAAGTTACCCTAAAAAAAAAGAAAAAGCCAGGGCATGTTAAACTAAATTAAACTACCAACTATTAGTCAGATGAAGCCGGCTATCAGAGGAAAGTGATCCTCTCCTGATCAGAAGAAACAAGTCCTGTCTTATTTAAGACCATTAAAAAGTCCACTTTGCTAAGGCTATAACTGAAAAAAACCTATCAGTTTTTCCGAGTACTGGTACATGCTGAATTTCTTGTGGACTACTGATGTTTAGCAAATGTACCTGTGTTTGTAAGACTTGGGTAAAGAATATTCTTGACCTTTTAAACTTCTTGGAGAATCCATAAACTGTATTTCTGTCAAGGAGGGAGATTTAATGTCCCACTCCTGTCCCCCTCCCCGAAGTGACACTTTACAACCAGTTGCCCATCACTAGGTTAGGCTGCAAAGCAAATTCAGACATATACTGTTCCACAGACTCCTCACAATAGATAATTCTCCTGAATGATGAACACAAAGTGTTTAATTTTCAAATGGAAAAAAATGTGTTCACTTACATGATTTCTTTTGTTTTCTCCATCTTTTATAGATGTAATAACTGTCTCAGAAAAAACTGTCGATCCAGTTTTGTTATCTGTGACCTGATACAGCAAAAGAAGAACAAAATACCACACTACATTTTTAATCAGCCTTTTGTTAACTCCCAGTCCCACATTCTGCAATAATTAACCTGTCCCCACCCCCTTCTTTTTTTTCCCCCCCATTTTGCTGTCGCTCAAAAAATCCAGATCTAGGGGGTGAAGTAGATGACAGGGCTACCTCCTTATCTATTTTAAATGCCACTGTAACGAAGGTAACTACGCAGGAGACGGTCATTCTTTTATGACCCATGCAAGAGCTGTACCTGCATTCCATTTTTAGCAGGCGCTTTTTTCAAAATAATTTTTTATTTCACATTAACCTTTTATGACGTATTTCACACATTTCACAATAACCTTTTATGGCTACACAGTGATTAGGCAAGCAAATAAGAGAGAATAAAATCCTAAAGTAATTTTCATCAGGAGATTTTATGCTCCAAATTATTTCTCCCCAAAACAGGCAAAATTGTCCTTACTTTTGAAGAGAAGGTTGTGTAAGAACCAGCAGCTTGCTATGTATGTTTTTGCATACCTTATGAATTTCTTGATGAGTCTGAACAGTTTTATTACCAGTTCTTGTTTCCGTGTCGGTCTCATTATGATAGTTGGGAGGCAAGCTTTCAAAGTTTACTTCTGATAGTTTTTTTGCCCCTTCCTCTTCAGCTTCCATCTGCCGAATTTAAATAAACCAACTGAAAATTAGCAACAACTACAGAAAAGAGAGCAAGCAGCTTTTCTTGCGCAGCCCTCGGTAATGCCCTGTTTGGCTGTGTGGCACTGTTAGTACAGATCCCCCCGTATGGCAATGCTTAATTCAGCCGTTTCAGTCACCACAGCACCTCTTTTAATGGACTTGAGAAACAGTGGAGAGCTAAACCCTTGAGTTCTGGACTGCTTAAGCCAAGGTTGGTCCTGTGAGGAAAAAGTGCGTGACAATAAGTATCTGCGCAGGCTAATGCCAGTCAGGAGCCTAGCTGTCTGTTTTCCCCAGAAATCCACTAAACACTTCAGACTTTCCCATCTGATGAAGAGAAAATATTCCAGCAGGACAGAGAGACATAGTCAAAGCCCCTCAAAGCCAACAAGTAGTTCCACAGATCAGGGTGCATACATCCAGAATTTCATTCTCTATTTCAGTTCCCACTGTCTTTATTTGCCAGATGAAGACTCAACACAGAAGAGGACTGCTCCCTGAATGGGAAAACAGAGTAAGCTCAGCGAAGGGCATGAGTCTTGTACAGAACACAAGCTCTGAGCAACTTGTGTCCCCTTGTTATTTGCAATCGCTGTACCAGAGCTAGTAAGTAGGCCACAAATTTAGCCAGCCTGATCAACTGAAGTTTTCCCAAGACAATTTCTCTTCCTGGTGTGTCTGTTTATTTGAAATGACAGCTGGAAACCTTCTTAAGTGTAAAGTATTTATCTGCTGAGACACAGCTCAGACAATCCACACTTTGTGCTGTATACAGACCACTCAATCCATAACTGACTGCAGGAAGAGTGAAAGATGCAGAAATTTTGACTACATCCTTATTTATGAGTAAGAATATTTTGGGCATTGTAACGAAAACTTTTTAAAAGCTGTTTTGTCTCAATGCATTTGCAGTTCTACTTGAAGTGGATAACGGGTACATTTCAGCAACTGTCCAGCAGGCAGTAAAAGTTCCAAAATGACCTTATAGTAGCATAACAAGGGTCTGTTTCCCCAGTGGGCTGTCAGTAGAAGGTTTCTTTTTGTGGACTATGTATCTTTCAATGAGAGAAAGTGAGAACTTGGAAGGAAGATTCTTAACACAAAGGCGAAGAAAGAACAGAAGTAAGGGGAATGCAGGAACAAGGTCTTTGGATGGCTGTACAAGACAATGGCATGGGGTCTAGACCCTGTCCCGGGCTTTGAAACAGGTCCTGTGCGATTCTGGGCGAACAATTTGAGATCAAGACATGGAATTACGTCAAAAGTAAGCTGCTTCTCCACACGTGTCTTCGGGACTGTCTAACCCCTTTGCATCCTGGTTTGGGGTAACCTTTAGCGCCTTAGTTCTTGCTGTACAGAGACAATGAAATAACTCCTCACTCCTCCCCCTGCCACGTACCGCGAGGTGCTCGCTTCAGGAGCCTGATGGACTATTCGCCTGCGCTTTTGCCTCAGAACGGGTTCCGCACGGCTGCAGGAGGCTGGCTCCCAGCAGTGCACGCTGCGCGAACCCCGGGCCCAGCGCTGCCGCGCAGCGGGCGGTGCGAGCAGCGGGGCGGGAAGGCGCCCGGTGAGCAGGGAGGGAACGACCGCTCCGCGCCTCGCGCCTCCCGCCCGGGCGGGCTCAGGGCGGCGGACACGAGCTGAGGGGGCTCCGCGCCCTCAAGACGCTCGCGGGTGGCCGCCTCGCGCAGCTGCTGGTGAGGGGGCGGCGGTCTGAGGCGGCGGCTGGCAGGGGCCGGCCGCGCGCGGGGTTGGGGGGTGCGCTGCCCGCAGGTGCTGCCCGGCCCGTGTGTGGGTGAGAGGGAGGGACATCCCCCCCGCCCCGGAGCCTCCCGCCGCTCCCTCACCTCTTGCACCGCGTTGCGCAGCTTGTGCTGCGTGTCCTCCATAAGTGCCTCCACCTCCCGCAGCATCTCGCCCAGGCTGGCCGCTCGTCGCCGGCCACCGCCCCCCGCCGCAGCGCAGCACGGAGCCCACAGCAGGGCCGCCAGCAGCAGCAGCAGCCATCGCCGCCGCGTCCCCGGTACCGCTCCCGCTCCCCGTCGCATCCCGGTGGCGCCGCTCCCGCCGCCGCTCCTCCTC
>JAAGNO010012029.1:0-64887 GCA_033439905.1 Ceryle rudis
AAACAACCAAACCAACCAAACCAACCTCCCAAAGCAAACAAAGAAAAACATGACCAAAAAAAAAAAAAATGTTACTAACTTCTTCTTAGACTAATAGACAAAGAAACTCTGCTTTCAGCACCTCACTGGGTGGCCCAATTCTAGCAAAAGGGCAGCCTGGGCTTTATTGTGTGCCCACGCTAAGGCCGGCTGAAGTGGTTGCCCCTTTGGAAACAAAGGGCTTAGAGAAGGCGGCCGGGAGAGTTCAGCTGAATGCGAGAGATGCCCTGCCCTCGGTGCTGCCACAGGTTCAGTCTCTAGCCTTGGAAGTCACTTCAGGCTTACCTTAATATCCAGTAAGTCTGCTGTTGGTCTCACTACACCTCAGATGCAAGCACAGTGGGGTCTCTTGCAAATCAAGCTTTTAGGTACCTACATAAACATGTATTTTCTTTTCTTTTGGGAGTGTGCATATATTGTCTTGAAATCTAGGAACAAGGCAACGTGGCTTCCTCCAATGCATCATCTCTCCAGTACAATAGTTGTTTTGCCCTCTTAAAAAGGAAGGAAAACAGATTTCCTTGACAGTGAAAATAAATCCATTTCCATCTCTCTTATGTAGATAATTATATGTGTTTTCTCATGTAAAATACTTGAAGGTCCTTGAGAGAAAATGATGTTTATTTGATAGATGAATTTAAAAATGAAACTTGCTGAATAATACTGATTCTTGAGGCTTCATAATACAGCTGCTTCCTTTACTGGTTCCTTGGGAGTAACCCCCACTTTGTGGGGAGTAGTCAGAGGTGATGCTCTCCGCTTACCACGCGAGTATCCCAAGGAAAGACTACGTGATGACTGAGCAAATTGTGACACATGGTCTTCATGTTTTGTTTCCATTTCTGACACAATTTCTGGCGTATTTTCTGGTCTGGGTTTTAGAGGAATACTCCAAGCAGCCCCTTGATCCTGAATAGATATTGATCAAACTGCTGGCAAAATTGTTTCTTTTTGCCATTATATGGTTTGTGTGTATATACTTGCAAGGAGCGAGGGGCATTTCTCAATGGCAAGGTGCTATTGTCATTAAGCTGCCTGCTCCTTATGCCTTCCTTTCTCTGCTTGGTGATTATTACACGGGCTTTCTTTGTGAAATAAGAACAAAATGTGCAGGAATCCCTGCTATACCACGAAAGCCAAGGAAATCTTAAAGAAACTGTCCCGAAGTTGTGCTTTACCCAAGAGCACCATCTTCTGGATGTTATGTCTCCAGTTCTGGGTGTACTGTGGTTGAGTGAAATTCTGCTTGAAGGGCAAGATGGCTGTGGAGAAGTGAAAGCTTGTAAACTTGTGCCTGGTGGGGGACTCACTGTCACTTTCAATTTAGCAAATGCGAAAGCTCTGACTGGACTATTTTCGCTTGCTTTTGCAGCCTGGCTTTCTGACCTCTCCATTATTGGCAGAACTGGGAAAGGTTGTCACAATTCCTTGGATTTCTTAGCTGACTTCTGTGTACTTTTCTGCATGGTCTGGTTACTCATTGTATTCTTGCAGTGAGGTCCCTTTTCTGGGCTCTTATTTATTTGTCCAGCCTTAAATTCATTCTTCTGGACTGCTTTCTGACCATTAAAATCTGTGTATTTTGACCAAATGCCAACTCCTTCTGAAACACTCTGAACATGCAAAGAAGAAACTGTCTTAAGTACCTTATTTTGGTCCAATATGAGATTATATCATGGACTTGAGGTTTGGGAGAGACTTGTGGATGGAACTGATGCTGGGTCAGGTCAAGGGAAACCTTATTAAAAGCCAGTCTTTATAACCCGAATGCATATAAGCATGATTGCCAAGAGAATCTCTTTTGAATTCATATTTCTTCTGCTTCGGTCACAGCAAAACCGGGCAGAAACACAGTGAGCTCCTTAAATGTGAAAAGGGACCAATTAACAACCGAGTTAAGAGGAAATTCAGTTCATCAATGCAGTCTTTTTACAGTTTTAAGGTTTTTCCCTATTGTTCGATCACTGACATATCTGAAAGATAGTCAACTGGAAAGAAGCTCATCGTGACAGTCCTATGATTTGGCTGGTGCCTTGGACAGATAAGACACAGGGATCTATCAAATAGGTTGTGACCTTGTGCTCTGGCTAAAACAAAAAGCCTCATTGTAATGCAATGTGCAAGATGGAAACAAGAAGGTCTCTGTGACCTCATTTTGTACTGTTTTGCTATTTCATGAGACACTTAAACCAGGGGACATTTTATTTACTAGGAGAAACTTTAGAATTGCAAGGGTGGTTAAGCATGGAAGAGATTTCCTTGGGGGTGGTGAAGTCCTTTTCCTTAGAGGCTTTTGAGAACAGATTAGAGAAATGTCTGTCAAGAATAGTTTGTGTAGCTGAGCCTGCCTTAGGCAGGAAGATAGACTGGGTGACCTTTGAGGTTCTCTTCCAGCCCCATTTTGATGATTAATCCTCAGATTCTGTGCCACATTGGATCTGAGCTAGGATGTAAGCACGTTGGTTGTTAGTGCAAAGTAAACACTCTGGCTGAACGTCGCTCATAAATTTGGCTTCAAGTGTCTGTAGTGCAGAATGGGAAGCTGGTTTTATTTGTCTGAATGGAAGAGCCTTAAGGGTGAGGTGGCTGAACTCCCCAGGATGCTCTCAGTCATAATTGGATGGTGTTAACCTCTACCGGAGGCAGGAGAATGCCTCTTCCTTGGACCCTGATTAATTGTGGTAGATTCTGCTAAACTCTCTCAGCTACATATAACCTTGCTGTCTTCTTCAAAAAGATGGTCAGCTCGTATCTGTGGCGGTAAAATCCTTATTGACCCCGTGTTACCATTCCTGGCACAAACGTTGTATGTGGTACTAGCAAGGCTAAATAAGACTGAGCTGCTCAGGGTGTGTCTCTTAGGTAAATCAAGAGAATTTAGCAGGGCAGGCCCTTGGGGCAGCTTTTTTGAAGCCTTTGGGCACTATTACGATCACATATCTCTTGGGAAGCAATAAAATGGAGATTCCCTTTTGGAAACACCTGGAGTCCTCCATTGCTGCCGTTATTGCTCCCTACCGCTTCTGACTGACTCAGTGGGAGACACAGCAGTTGCAAGTGATCTTATGACATGAATTTCATTAGAAAGTGCCCTCTGAAGTATTTTCAAAGTGCCTTTTCAAAGCACACTGCTTTCCACTTCTCCTCCATCTCACTAAAAATGCATCCCCTAAAGTATCTGAATAAAGTCAATGAGCATGTAATGTATCCATCCCTTTTTTGTAGTTTCCCTTGATTTCCCACTATTTCACTAGAATGAGTCTGGAAGAATAGTACTTAAGTTTAACATGGAAAATATTGTTCAGCAGGACTTGCTTTGGGTCTTACACACCATAAATGAGGTCATATATTCAAAAGGGATGTAATTGCTAAGGTTTACCAGCTCGGATTTGTATTACGCTCTTGACAGGCACTATTTATGCCTCAGTAAAAAAAAAGTTTCTTGCAGATTAAAGTTACAGTAACTGGTACAACCAATCTCTGGGTCTATTTTTAAGCTGCATAATGTACAGCTCAATATCCTTTGATGATAGCAGAGATTCAGATTTTATTTGAAGAACATGTCTGTGTGTGAATGTGCTCTGAGAGTTGCAAATCTATTATTTACACCAGATACAGGGTTTTTCTTCCATTGCTTTTTAAGCCAATTTAGTCTGGTCCCTGAGTTGCAGCTCAGCAAGGGCATATGACACCATCTGGTAGCCTCGTGCCGTTCCTAGACCTGCGTGAAAGCCATGAGCAGAGGTTTAAAATGGTGATATTTAGGGTTATTTTAGCAAATTCTCTTTTGAGACATTGAAGCTGCAGGGTAAAGTTTTCTGAGAAACCTCCTAATATGCCTGTATTCAGTGCTCAGCAGCAGCTCTGTAGATCCATCCTCTACTCAACGTTGTATGTAAGTGTGAAAAAAATGAAGATAACTCAAAATTTGCAACATTTGGGTCTGAAGTTTGAGTACCCACCAGCAGAAGTGTTTGGGCTGAGATCATTGGAATAGCAGCATCTCGGTTTCATAATAGTTGAAATATATTCCAGTTTGCAGAGAGAGGAGTGACTGTTACTTAAACTTGTGTTTGGATTCTGAGCCTCCCAGAAGCCCTAGAGATATCTCCTAGGCTAGGGAGATAGATTTAGCCGACACCTGACCCTTGAAGGGTTTGAAAATTGAGGTGATTTTAACCCCTTTTGTTCCCTCATCTTGAAATATCTTTCCCTATCCCTATTCCTTTTTCTTCGGGGTGAAAGGGATTCAGAAAAATAAGGAGTAAATGAGAGGCATAGCAAGGAACTTGTCTGGTTGTGGTGTCGCCTGGAGGTCTAAGGACATGAAGTTATGACAGCAAGTAGTTTTCTCTCTTTCACTGACAAGCTGTCTCTTGAGGCAAAATGGTGAAGGACCATCAGTGAACTTATATCTGTGTAGATCTGCTGTCTGGGGTGGCATAATGAAGGCTGGAAACCTCTGGGGAGAGAGGAGTGAACCACAGGAACCGCAAGTGCAAATGAGAAGCTGTTGGCACTGGATTTGTTCCATTGTGAGCAGAACCGAAGGGAGGCTGACCTGCCTTCCTGCCACATCACCTTAGAGTGTCAGCAGAGCAGCATCATTCTGTCGCCTGTCCAGGCAGGACCTTTCCTGAGTGCTAAATTTGCATTTCTTTACAAAATGTTCTCTCCATACTGTTTTTGAATATGCAATTGCACGGCAAGCGTACTTGTATTTCTCTTGATGAGAGTGTTTACAAGACCAGCATTCGTGATGCTTTTAAATCCAAGATTATTTAGTCTTCTAATTTTAGAGCTGTTTCTTTCTTCTCTGCAAACCTGGTGCTGTTGTCAGTTGGCCTCGGCTTCAACTTAAAGAACTGAAAACAAATGATGAAATTGATTTTAAAAAATAAGGAAAAATACTCTTTTCCTCTACAGCATCTTTCATGCACACGTATTCTTCACCGTGGCCTCCCACTAACAGAAAGCATGTTACAGAGTAAACCTCCTCACAAGGTCCCAGCTTCCATCTGAAGGATTTTATATGGGGAGATACAAAGGGGGTCCCCCCAGGTAAGGGTTCCAATCAGCAGATGAATACAATGGGTAAGTTTGTGTGTGACTGATACCCTGTGACAGTCTTATGGCTGTAATGAATGACAAGGTTCAGTGGTCTGCAGACCTCAGATTTTGCTGCTCCCCTGCAACAGAAGCAGTTTGCAGCCCTGATGAGCGGGGAGCCCTCTGGTCATCAATAAGAAATAACAAGGCTTTGCACTCCTGGGCTCTGGCTGCATCCGGAGTATGGTGCAGTGAGGTGAACTTGCGTGTGGAAGCTGCTGTCAGGATTCACCTGATCTATTTCTGTACCACCTGACGTGCAGAAGCTGGGGACACGGGGAAAGAGGTTAAAGACTCGATGCAGAATGTCAGACCTTTTCCTTGTGTTCGTCCTTTTGCCAAAACAAATTTAGTGCTGGAGAAAGCTGTCAGCTTCTAGTGCTGAAGAAATATGCCTTCTCTAGCTACAGCTGTTATGGGAGGATCCTCTCGCTCTTGTTTTATCACCAGATCAGTCTCTCTCTCTCAGATTTTGTTTTTAATGAGATTTCTCACTCCAGAGAGATACCACAAAATGCTGCTGGGCTGAACCTCCTCACATAAGATTACGCACGAATGACTCAGGCCCACTGGCATTCATCCACATCCCCACCAAGGCTGCTGCCCAACTGAACTTATTGCTAACTACCTTTTTTTAACTCTCTTCTCCCTTCTACTCTACCTCACTCCCTTCTCGAAAAGACACCCATCTGTACCAACTGCCTCCTCCATTAAACTGGCCTGGGAACGCTGGCTGCCTGTGGATGTCTTGCGTGACTGAACCACTAACGTGAAACAGGTTAGTGCCGAACAGTCTAGCTTTGAATTCTGCTCTAGGGTCAGAAGTGAATTCAGCAAGAGAGATTTCTTAGCAGCATTGCAAAGGCAAGGGGCATTTCTCAGCAGTATTGTTTGTGCCTCTTGATTGTAAACCTCACAGCAACAGGCCAGCAGGGACCAACTCTGGGACCTTCCACCTGGAAAGCACTGGCCTCTATCGACTGAAACAGAAGTATTTCTGGTGAAGCCCTCCTGCCGGCGTTAGCTCTCCTCTGCTCTGGAGCAAGAACATAAAACACTGTAATCTTAAGTAGGGAAGCTCTGAACTTAAGAGAGGCTGATGAGGGGAGACACATCTTTGTTTATGGCCAATTTCTGAAGAGGTAATTGACAGATTATTACTTTGCTTTGTCATCGTTCATTTCTTAGCAGTTTGCAGTGGTAAAAATATGCTAAAGCCATTCCTGAGTTTTCTGTGATCCATTTGCAGTCTGTGACACCTCAGTGGAGGAGAATCTTTGGCTCTGTTTCTTGTCTTTACTGTCCACAGTGCACCTCGCTCCACAGAAAACCCTTCTACCCAAATGTTGCTTTTTGTCTTGGTTAGATTACTGTCTCAGTGGGGTGCATTCTTGTGACACAAGCCTTGTGTGATTGTAAAGATAAAGCACATTACAGATAAACTGATGCAGATGAATAATTTTTAATGTACTTTATCACAGGAAAGTAGAGGCTTCCCATCCCTCCAGCACAGGGCTTTGACTTTGTCAGTGACCTGCTGAGTGACTTTATCCAGCAAGGACACCAATTAGCAGTAGTTTAGTCCAATGGGACTAGCTCGAGACTGATCAATTCATGTCATGTATGCCTTGGAAAGGCCAGCACCAGCCTGTCCTTGCTGGATTGGGTATGAACTGGCATATGAAAGGTGAACTATTCTATATTCTATTACTTATCCCCTTGGGCCACACAGTCTTCCCCTGTAAAGCTGAACTTTAAATATGATAGTTATTAAGGCTTGTCCGGGCTTGAGATTTAGCTCATATAAATTCTGACAGGAACAAATGATTCTAAACTATGACGAAACCTTTCTTTCTCCCCAGTCCTTTGCCTTTCCAGGTCTGCTGTTCAAAGAGGAAACAAAATCAGAATAGCTCAAGAAGATAAACAACTGCTTTAAAATTAAGTTTCCCAGTTCTCTTTGTAATAGAAAAAAAATTTACTGCAATGTGGTGTTGAAAGCAACGTGGTTGTGACAGATACTCTTCTGTTTTAAAATTGGCTCTTTGAGCAGGTAACAAGTGAAGGGGAGTGGAGCATGTCAAGCTGCATGCAGAGCTCATTGGAGAAGATGACATCGTGGAATTCAGTTTGCTGGGTAAAAGCTTTATCAGATAATACAAGAAAGCATTGATGGAAGAGCAGGTAGACCAAGACAAATCACTGATATGTATTAGGAACCAGCTAGATCTGGGAGCTAGGACACGAGGCGTGAGGGACTCTGGGAATTGTTTCTGACCATGATGTTGAAGGGTGTATCATTTCCCTGCTCTGTCCCTGTTCTGCTTCGTCTTCCACCCCCCTCCCCTTCCATTCCTGTGGCAGGCACCGAAGAGCAGTGACTTGTGGGTACTGCAAAGCTGGAGTAATGTCAGGTCTGACTTCAGATCAACTGACTGACTCCAACTCATGCCAGGGAGCTGCAGTTTGTTCTTTCAGTCTGAGTGAAACAGCACATTCCGAATGGCAAATGAAAAGCCAGCGCAGGGATGGGAGCCTGTGGCCACTGAATTTGGGGGTAGGAGAGGCCACTAACTTACACTCCAGGCCATCCCAACTCTTCTTTTTCAGGTGGCAGCAATAGCCAGTCAGTGTCTTCATGGATCCAGCACAGGCAAAGTTGGCAGGAAGCCCATGGCCATTCTGTTAGTCACAGCAGTCTGCTGCTCAAGGCAAGTACCTGCTTCACCTCTGCCTAGAGCTGGCCAGGAAAATACACCGCCCACAACAGCACATTTGTCAGTTCCATTAAATTAGCTTAAAATGATCTCTTATGTTAAGTAGATGCAGCTTTCTTACACATTCAAGGACTGGTTTTCAAGGACTGTGTGTGCAGCATCTGTCTTGCCAGGGCTCTGATGTCATTGGGGATCTTGAAGCAGTATCAAGAGCTGACTAAATACAGTTTTACTTAGGTTGAAACAACACATCCTTTGACTTAAGATAATGCTCCTCTGCAAAGCTGTGTGAGTCTGCTGTTAGTCAATGGTCCCAGTAAAAATACTCAGTGCTGTTGCAGAGGGAAAGAGGATAACACCAAACTGCCTTGTGCCAAGTGATAAAACCTTTTGCATATGGTTATACTGCTATCCCTTGCCCTTATAATGTCTTTCACAGAAGGATCTTGAGACATTTTCCAGACGTTAGTTAATTAATCTCCATAACATCCCTGTGAATTAGGTGACTTATCTACTATTTTACAGGCGCGTGAACTGAGGCGCGTAGAGGTTAAGTGTCTTTCCTGAAGTTATACGGGGATTAGAGGGAAATAGTAGGACTGAGATGAAGGGCCACATTTCTATTTAACAGCCCTGCAGTTACCCAAGAAAGCTACCTCTGTCTCTACACCATGTCCTGTTTAAAAGGGAAGTGGTTAGGTTCGAATATTTCTGTCGGTGTTTGCAAAACATTAGATCATTAGCAAGTATTTTACTTGTAATTTAAATACGTGACATGGATTCTTGGGTATTAAGTGAAAAATTGTACTGTGTAAACCAGTGATTTCATATTTGAAACCAATTAAATCCTTCTCATGGGGGAATGACATTGTGAGTTTAAAGACACCGACTGCATGTGTATGTTTTGCATAAAAGCACTAACACCTCAAACTGAAATGTATGTTTTTGAATGGCTTCCAAGCAGGGCAATATAGGCTCATTTGTACCTCAGAGAAATTGATTTTCTGCAAATGTGCAGCACACTTTTTTCTTTTTCCCCCCCCATTAGAAAAAAGACACTAATGAATTGCTTCATATTTAAGGGGACCTTCTGGAAATCTGAGAATTACATGTTTTATATTCGCAACTTTGGACAAGCTGGGACAAGGAGGCAGGTATTCCATACCTGTCCAAATCCAGATACACTGCAGGAAGGGCAGCAGTCTTGGAGAGCTGTTACGGTTGCCACCTGTTTCTTGGCAAGTACCATATTTACTGGCATAATGCCTGTTCCTCTTTGAAATGCTCCAGCTGCTGCTGATCTATTCTATTTTAATACAGTGTTTAAAAATCTCCAGCTGTTTATGAAGAACCAGTGCAAAGGAGATGATCTTTTTGACAGGCAGAACGTAAGTATGGGCCTCACAAATACTCCATTGTGACTTTGGTTATTAATATTGACATGTTGAATCTGGCAGCTCTTGCTGAAGCAGTCTACTGCCAGATGGTGAAAGAATGGAGGGAGGCTGGAAAGAGAGGCAGAGGGACTTTCCACCCACTGCTACCCAGTTGGTAGTCACAGTGGCTGGCTCAGCTAGGGATGAAGAGGAGGCTGGAGGGTAGTACTGCTACATGATGGGCTGGGTGGGATGAATGTTCTGGTCCTGCATCTTATCTTTTGTCAACAGCAAACCTAAGATAGGTCATCAGTTCTTCTCTCACAAGGGAAACAAGCAGCCGTGGCCTCATTCCAACCCGCAACAAATTACCTTTGTTCTTCCAATTAATTTAGCCTTCTGCTTAGTGTGCAGCAAATGTATAATTAGCTGTAGAAAGACAGAAATGTTATTTCAAAAACCTGTTTGAAATATCCCAAAGAGACATTCCAGCAAGCTTTACCCAGGGTTCCTTTATCTCCATTCCCACTTTAATTACCAATGAGCCTCCTTGTTTAATACTATTTTATGGAGCTCTTCTTTCCTTCTCTGCTGCTATTAGAAAGTTGCTGATGTGGAAAAAAAACATGAAAAGTGTCATGAGAAGAATCATGGCAGAATGAGTCCAGTTTGAAAAATCACTATTCAAGACTAAAGTGGAGACTTGCTTTTTCTTTTTTTTTTTTTTCTTTTTTTTTTCTTTTTTTTTTTTTTGTCTGAAACACTGAAGCACCGAGGGGCAGGGATGAATTCTCACTGGAAGAATGCTGAATCTGCCATTCTGTCCTCTTTTTGCTTGGGGAGGTGGAAGTAGCATGATGAGTGGAACATCATCTCTCTTGGCCATGTATTCTCTTATGAGAGTAGAACAGTGCAGGCATAAAAATACAACATAAATTTGACTTTTGCTGTAATCAGAAATTGTTCTTATGTCTGTCAAGATGAGATTTTAAATTCAAGTGAATGTAAGAAGAGAGAAAGTTGTTATTTTCATCCAAAATGAGGTAATAGTGCGATCTTTGGATTCCCTGCCTCTCACCATCCCTAGAGTCATGGGTCTTTAATATTCCAAACTGTCACCTGAGCTGGGAGGAGGAGGACATCAATAATGCACCCATCCATCTCAGCTCTCAGAAACAAAAAGATTTATTTCCTCACGCTATTCTGATTCTGCATCGTTGAAGTGAGTTGTTTCTGATTTGTGCTGGGATAATAAAAGAGAACAGGATTTTTGCAGAGGAATACAGAGATGCTTTGCTTGGAAAGAAGTTTGAAATCTGTACTTATTTTTTGTAGGACAAAGTCGGCCAGAAATGCTGCTTCCTACGTGGTCACCGGCACAATCTCATTGGTAAGTTTCTGACCCATTTCTTTTTCAATCACTAAATTTAAGTAAAATACTTCTGATTGTACTGCTCATGCTCAATTTTGCAGCACCTTCCCACCCCCACTATATCCCTAAAATGCTTCACGTGTTTGTCCCCGTGGTTTTATCAGTAGTTGACATGCAGCCTTTGTACCACGTTGCAGCACTGCTATCAGCAGCGATTGAAGATGTGAAGGATACCATCCTGTCCAGTTTTACCACCACAGGGCATTTGGTTGCAGTCTGATCCCGTACTGCAACAAGAGGTCACGTTCACAGAGGTGCCACTGTGGAAATGTGCATATATCTTTTCAGGCTGAGGTCAGAGAATGACTTCTCTCAACATAAAAAAGAGCTGAAAAAGGGGAAACACCACGGAGGAGACTGGCTGGGAAAAACTGAAGGACTGTTGTCTTCATTTGCTTAATAATATAACTTATAAAGTGCCTCCCCTAAGCCCAAGCAAAGTATCTTTGACAGCTTTCAAGATGTCTCTTCATCCTCAGCGGATTACCAAGTGTTACATTTCCACTTCCAGAAATTATCCAGCACAGCCTGGAATACAATTCACTGCTGGACTGGGAAGCGGCACTGAAATGACCAAGGAGCTTAGGACAGGAAAAGAATGATGCCATTATGCCCAATTTCAACTTCACAGGAATTTTGGGAGACAGATTGTCAATACCCAATCTACAACTGGGTCATTGGGCTATCAAGCCTGGAGTTGAAAAGCACCCTGGATCCTGCCGTCTGTTAAGGCCTATCAGTGGCACTTACTGCCATGGTATGTGAGCATCTAATGACTACAAGGAGTAAGGATCTCAGCTGTACTTCTCTTCCAGAACCTGATTCTTCCCTTAACACTGTGCTGAAGCGTGGTTTCATTACAGAGGGTGCAGTGCCATCTACTGAGTCAGGCTGACAATGTGGTTTTGTACTTTCCTCCAAAATGTGCAATGAGGTTGTACGTGTATCGATTTCTCCCGGCGCTCTCTGCTGACTGTTCATTTCGGATCCCACTCGCCGCTCCTTCAGTTCTGTCAGAGTCCTAGAAGTTTTCCCTAGAGCTGAATAATACGCTAACCATAAATAATGGACCATAACTTCATGTCAGTAGTACTGAATAGTTACGCAAGCAATTTTGAAATCACATTATTCCAGCCACTCTCCTGTTACGGTTTTGTGTCATTGTGAAGACTCTTTGATGGGTTTCATAGAAAAATACTAATCTTTATCCAAATCAGATCTATTTCCATCAGCTTTTAGGCTCTTTTGCAGTTGTGTAGCTCTTGAACTCTAAGAATGACTATTGTATATGCCACTTACTCAAAAGCTTCCCAGCTATACTGCCAAAACACACAAAGAACACGGCTGCTCTGTGAGAGGAAGGGAATATTGAATCCACTTGGTGGGCCAGAATCCTACAGTAAATGGAGATTGATTCTTAACTCAAATAAGCAGTGAGGTTTTCTATAGCTAATGAATTAAATAGTACGGTCCTGGGTGTTTTTAAAGGTTATACACACCTGTCATCTAAAGGGGAAAACGGATGAGATTCACTCTTTTTATGTAAGCTGGGAGGTTTGCTATCCCATGGGCTCTAGGTCTGACAGCTGTAAATGCTTTAGTGACGCTTCACTCCTTCCCTTCAGGCAATAAATCTGTTCCCGCTCTTCGGAACGGGAAAAATCAAGGGATTGTTCTTGCTGTCATCACGAGGCTCTGCCTCCAGTGTGAACTGCTGCAGATTTGTAAGGTGTTGAACTATCTTGCTAAAGGCTGTGAAGATGAGGAAGTTTGGCTCTGAACCTTACCAAGATTCAGGGTCCAGGTTAGGTTTGGCCTATGTGTATGCTCACGGATGTGATCTCTTCAGAAGCCGATCAGTTCCAACTCTATCTGAAAGGTGGTAATACCAAAGCAATGGCTACAGTAAAAGTATTTTCCATGCAAGCCAGCTTATACAGACTCTCAAAAACCTAATTTCACACTGAAGCAAAATTTTGGCTGTAATAAGCTCCTGTAATAGAAACAGCACCAGTCTGCGAAGGTGTCTGCTTGGAAAAAAAATGATATTCATCTCCTGAACCTATAGAAGTATTTCTTCTGTTAGTGAGATTTTTGCCACTCAGTTGACAATTCAGTTCTCTGCACTAGAGAACAGTGGGAATCTAATCAGTTAACATCACTCTAAGATAAGGATTTAATGAGCGGTCATTGTACTGAGCTAGGCTGATGTTTAAATAACAGTAGAGGATTTTTAGTCATGGATCCAAATTCCCTAGTTAAATAAAAATTCTAGTGACATTTGTGCAGTAGTTCTGAGGAATTACCCCAAACTAAATGCACACAATATAAAGTCTGACCTGTCAGATCTCCTTCTCCTGAAGTACAAGAACCTTGTTTATCATAAAGTGGACCCACTTGACCTGTTCTTACTGTTTCTGGTCTTCCACCGTGTCAAGCATCATCCAAAGCCCAAAGAATTACAGGTTGAGCATCATCCATGAGGCTGGGCCCAATAGGATGGCCAAGGGGGAATGCTCCAGAATCACAAAACCTCACTGATATTTCTATTAACATCTGTAAGAACAGTTAAACTAAATCTGTCAGACTTCATAGCATAGTTATGCTTTGGAGCAGACTGAGAGATAGCTGACTGCTCAAGGTACTTCTTTACTAGCTTTTTCTGTGATTCTAAAGGCAGAGTCATAGAAAACAGAGCTAGAAAAACCTTACTATGGCATAATTGTGGTTAGCACTTCCAATTTCCCATTGACCAGAAACAGCGTTTTCAAGCAGACTTGCATTGCACGTAGCTTTCCCCATCTTTAAAGAAAATGTAAATGTTCAATAATTGTATATTTATGCTGTGCTGTGTGTTCAGCCATCACCTTGGAGTTGGAGATAGTGTTGGCAGTACCCTGAGGTGAAGCGAATATCATCCGTGTCCTTGCAGGGAGGGCCTGTGCCCTCCACCCTTTCTCCCTCCGAGAGCTGAACCTCCCTGTTTATCTCCAAATAACAATTTTTCTCTTCAGACTCAATTAATACATGCTAACCTTAGTGTAAACATTTTATTTTTTTCATAGATAAATTCCCTCAGGAAAACTTTCTGCTTGATTTTTTTGGAGTTACTTAGCTGTAATCATGCAGAATTCTCTGGGTTTCAAGCCGTGTGCCTCCTGCAGAGGTGTTCTGCCTGCTAATGATAGGCACTCAAGCTGTTCATTTTATTTAGGCAAGGGCATTTGAAGGACAACGATGCTCTACTTTCACCATCCCTTCCTATCTTGTACAACAGAAACTGCAGAACTTTTGCAAAGTGTCACAGTCCCTTTGCTTAGTAAACCTTCCTTGGAAAACACAGGGGTGTTGCTAGCAAGAATGAGCTACTTGTTTCTGTAGTTTTTAAGAGGTTGCTATAGGAAGAGATTTCTATCCTCTTCTGAGACAAGCTGTAAAAGGATAAGAAAAATACCCATACCAAAAATGAAAGCTTTCTGACATCAGAATTAAATTCATTACACAAAAACCAGGCAGACCGGATTTGGAGTATGCAGTGAAAATAACTGTTCACTTAGTTCTAAGCAAAGCTGTTTCCTTCAAATTATCTGCTCCTTTTTATATGAATTGCCCTTATTTAGAAGGTTTTTTGAGACAGCTTTGTTGCCAACATAGAAAAGGTTGCTACAGTCTTTACTGTGCCTCTGTGAAGCATTGCACTACAGCTCTGCCTGCTCCAAGGCAGGCACCAGCCCTGTAAACCCCAGTTTCGGTGAAAGTCCCTCTGCTACCTGAAATGGCAACTACCCTGTGCATAACTGGCACTGGATCAGATCAACTCGGTCATTTGCAGTTGGCAAAGACCTGCATCTGTGCCAGCTGGAATTTGAGAGCTGGATACTCATGCTCTACGCTGTCCTCATCTCCCTGTGTCTTTCAAGCAATCATCTGCAACATCCCTCTTTTCTTGGAGGAACTTTGGGAGGATGTGAAGAGTTGCCCCGCTGTGCCCTCTTCAAAGAGCACAGGTATATGTTATATCCTTCCGCTAGACAAGTAGCTTGAGGTGCCTGGGAATGCATATTTCAGTAGTGGACCGTATTTATACACAATATGTCTGGAACAAGAAAAGGTAATGAATCACTTTACTGTCTCTGTGCATGCAATTAATAAAGCATTAATGATACAGGGGATGGTAGCCCTGGTGTTAACGTTGCCTGCTGGCTAAATTCCTATAAATAAGCTTCTCCTCAAATTTCACTCATTTCTTTGCCAATGCTTGGAATACAAAATCATTTATCCTGCAACAGTGATTCCGTCCCGTGGTTTATCTAGCGTGTTGTCTCCTTTAGCAGTGACTGAGTGGAACTCAGGGCTGTGTTGGAGGCTTCAGAACACGCGGTGTGCTTCAGAGATCTGAACCCCCTAATATCTTCACCTTGCAGGGTTGTACACAGTGAAACAAAGACGGTGCAAAGAATAGAGGAAAGTTTGCAGAAACTGGAGGTGTAGGTGATGCAAAGAAGAAGATGAGCAAATAGACTCCGGCACCCTCAGACTCAGCTCTCTGGATCCTAAGATTTCTGTAGCATGGTATGTGGCAACTGCTTGCTCTCCCTGCCCGGAGAGACGGGCGCTTTGTCTGTGTAACAGCTCAGTTGGATGAGATTTAGTTGATACCTGATAATTTTAGCATTCATAGCAGGAGTGACTGCACCTATATGCTTGCTGTGAAGCTCTATGTTCAGCTCTTACTGATACTGCATTCCTGAGTGATCTGCCCTAGTTTTGCCCTGCTCTGGCAGGGGGGTTGGACTCAATGATCTTAGGAGGTCCCTTCCAACCCCTACCATTCTGTGATTCTGGGATATTAAATAATCATTCCTTCCAGGTATAAAACGTGGGGTACCAGTGGGGAAAATGTGCAGGAAAAGTCAGGGAGGTGAGTACATTGGAGTATTAAACATAGCTGAGAGAGATTTCAAATGCTAATCATGACTTTTTCCTGAAGTATTTGTTCTGCCCTATCAGCTAATACAGCAATGGTGCATGCATTAAGATCCTGAAACTGGAACGCAGATCAAGGGTATAGGGTATGAATTTGGTTTAGAGCACAACATTAACTAATCAAGCCATGCTGGAGCAGTGTCTGTGGCAAAATGACCTACGGTTTTGGTGCTGCTTTTTAAATGTGATTACGCATTTTAGTTGTTTAACTTCAGTCTATGGAGCAGTTTCAAAGATGTTTTAAAATAACTTCTGGCATGAAAAGCCTCCTGATTTTTAAACAAGCTTCAGGTTCAATACATTTGGTTTTAGTATTGTGTGATCTGTGAAACAGTGATTTTATTCAGTGTTTTTTGGGTGGGTGGAGCAGGATTTCCTAAAACATTCTGGATCAATGAGGCTACAAATGTGTAAAGACAGTAGAAATTTCATTCTGTTTGTTGCATTGTATGACTGGAAAAAGACAGAGCTTCTATAAATTTCACAGTGTTTGGAAGAACAGGACACTTCTGCTAGTCTGAGCCTTAGAAAGGAACAGCTCTGGGACATAAAGGGCCTCCAAACAAAGATGCAAAGCTGACTGGTTTGTCTTGGTCCACTCCATCAGCCATTCATCTCGTTGCTATCTCCATGAAGCAGCACCCTATCCCCAGTTCCAGGTGGCCCAGCTGAATGGAGAACCAATTACAAATGTCAGTGAATGTGCTTCAGCAGTGTCCATATCACCTCCCATGAACACGAGGCAGGAGCGGGTTATTCTGGAAACACAACTCATGAGCTCAATAGTGTGAAATCTGCACTTTATTCAGTTTTGCTCCTCAGTAGTCAGAGAGCAAAAAATCAAAATTTATAGCGCCAGTCGTCAGGATTTATAACCAAAGCCTTGCTTAAAACACTGGAAAGATGATGACAAAAACCCCACAACAACCAACCAACCAAAAAAAAACCAAACCACAAAAACCATCAGCTGGTGGAATTCTGCTAAATATTGTTTACTGTTGCCTGTTGTTTCAGAAGTGCTCAAAAATGGAATTTAAACAAGAGCTTTCTTGTGTGACTAGACCTTTCCTTCAAGGGCTTCTGTTTACTTCATTTCTTGCTTAGGAGTGGCACTAATAATATAACTTGTCAATCACTTTGAACCCCAAAGAGTGGCGTCACTGGGGATACAGGAGGAAGGCCTGTGAAGCAATTAAAACTTCATGGTCATTCACTACCACAGTTACTCAGTAGTAAAGTCTTGATTTTTATCTAAAAGTGGTTCTGAACTGAAAGAAGAACAATTCTAATGTGAGGAACTTGTATAAAAATAAAATTATGAAGACTTAAAACCACCTTATCAAAGGTCCCCCAATCATTTCCTCCACTGCCATCTGCAACACTCAAAGAAAGGAAGAGCTCTTGCTTATGGCTTCTGTACTGGTTCTGAACATAGCTTTTCCTAAAATGTTCTGTTAAAAAGGTGAGAATGGGGGTTACTCATGAAGAGGAGCACAGTTCTGTACCTTCTCGGGTGACAGGGTAACATTAGTAATTTGGAAAAAGGACTTTAAAAGGATTCCCAGAGCGAGGATCTATGGTTAATTGTCTTTTAAGATACACCCAGTTCTCAGTTGCATGGTACACTTGTCAAATTTATTAAAATGACACATCTATTTGTAACCCTCTGATAAGAACCTGATTAAATTTTTTGCCTGACTTGTTGGAGATCTTAATAATGTCCCTTCTAATAAATGTTGATTGCATTTATCATTAATTTTAACGTTTGCAGTCCATTAATTTTTAAGATTTGGTCTCTTATACTATGTGTTGTGTGTCAATAGCAGGAGGGCTGGCTTCACTGAAAACAGTGTCAGGCTTGGGGTGGCTTCGCCACCCAGTTTCTATCACATTAATATTCATTAAGAATAATTGTTGGAAGTACCTTTTTTAAAGATAATAACATGATTGAGGTCTTGTGCTTGTGTTTCTCAGCATGAAATTAGGCAAGCAAACACTCAGGTTGTTTCATCTTTGGTGACCAGTCATTTGCATTAAAAATGTACTGCTCTCCAGAGCCAGGAGGGAACTCTCATACTCTATCCTAAAAGATCTGGTGATGAGCCCTGAAGGGTGGTCTTTCTGGTAATTCAAAGAGGAACAAAATCCTTTCAGAATCAATCTGTTTGCAAAGATCAATGATGTTTGCACTTTTGGACCTTAGATATTTGACTGTTGCAGTGCTTTTTGATGTTTTATTATTACCCTTTAGCTCTGCAGAATTCTTTTTAGAGTGCATGTGTTTTGAAGAGAGAGGATTTGGACTCCTTGCAGTTGAACTGAATTGGGCACCTGTTGTAAGATACAAAACTTCTGGTTTAGAGTAGCTGGTGAACTAAATTAATTGCTGTTCTGTTGTTGAGCAGTCTCTTGGGAAGCTAACGAACGCTCCTTCACTATTGCCACCAGGATGTGTCAGATGTCAGAGCTTAGACCATGGTGGACGCTTCATTGCACAGGGTCTTCACACTTGGGGTCTTAAATGCCTAAAACGTAGCAGCTAGCCTCATGTCTTAAAGTTTTTCTCTTTTTCCTTTATGTTATCAGTTGCTTTAATTTCCCCAAACTACACAATCTCTGTCCCAGATATCCTTGGCCTCCTGACTTCTCAAAGTGCATATAAAAATAAAACAACAAAGAAAAAGAACAAATAAAATGAAAAGAACAAATAAAAAGGAAAGAACAAATGAAAGAACAAAGAATTCCTGGAAACCTTCCACTGTTGCTCCTATGGAACTGATGTTTCTGTGCCAGTGGGTAGAGAACAGCTGAATTCAGTGATTTCTTCCAGCATGGTGGTGCAGGTTAAAATGTGAAAAGTCCGTAAGAGGATGGATTGTTCTGCTCTATTTTCCATATCAGAATGGGGCTTGCACAAAAGGGTCATGGGTCTTCTCTCCAGACTTGTTATATGAACACGCATGAATCTGAGACTTGAGAAACACTTAACTCCATCACTTCTCCAGCTGCAATTTTGAACAAGATTTAATCTCTCAGTCAAGGATTGTGTATTCTACAGCGTTGGAAACTGAAGATTTACATATGTACCTAACTACACGAGCTTCATCAATAAAAGTATCAGGTCTGTAGCAAAATGACATAAAAGAACACTTTCTATTAATAAATGTGCATTTGTCACAGACAATTCCTGCCTGACCTTTCTTACCTCAGAGTGCTTACAAGACGTGAAGTTTTTTTTCCCGTGCTTTATTTTCCTAATGACCTAATTTCATTAACTCTACATCGGAGTCAGAAAAAAAAAAAAATCTCAGCCAGCATCAAGTCTTTTCAAAACACAGTAAGGCTTAATGCTCAGGAAGGGATTTGTGTATCCTATTAATTTTCTTAACTGTAAACAAAGCCTCAGTGTCTTGGGTAATAACCACATTTCAAAACAGCATGTGGCTCATTAAAGTCCTAACATCTGAACTTGTACATTAAAGGTAACCAAATAATTAATCTGAGTAGTGTTCCTTCTGTTAGTGAGAGCGTGCCCACTAGAAGGCACTAGCTGCTAGAAAGTTATAATCTCGAGGAAGAAGGAAAAGCTTCATTAAAAACAATTCTATGTGAATTCCTCCAGAAAAACTGCCGACTGAGGTGTGATTTTAGCGAGAGGATGGACAGTGTCTCGGGCCTCAGTTACAGGTGTTTCACAGCAAAACCACACAGAAACAAAAGTATTTTCTTTTTGAAGGCACAGTGTCAAATGCATTTACAGTATGAAGGAAAGAATTGCACGGACTTTCCAAGTTTGGAAGAAGAACCACGGAGTGACTTCAGCACTCCACAGGGTTTGGAAGAGAGGTGGGTTAGGCCTCTGATCTCAGGCAAAGCAATTCCCCATGCCTCATGTGTCTAGAAGGAAAGGAACCAGCGGCACTTTATTGTGAGTGTTGAGATATCTAGCATTTTCTAGACTTACTAACATGAATTGGCGCAGATATTCCCTCTCTGCCCACACCAGATTGTGAGAATTGCCCGAGTGATTCCTCATGAGCTCCATCCCAAAGCAGGCCCCAGTGCAGGCAGTGACACGTGCTGAGCATCTGGGAGAGCTGGGCTCCACTCGGGGAACAGAGGGCTTGGAAACTAGCTCTTGAAGATCGCAAGTGTTGTAGTTTAGTGGGTGTCTCTGGCCTCTAACCAGTGCTGTTTAGTGCACAGACCAGATGGTATAAGTTGAAGAGCTATCTGTGTGCAGTCTTATTTACCGTACGTTGTCTTCATGGGAGAGATTAAATGAAGAATCCTCTTAAGGATACCATAACTCTGGATCACTTACCAGTGGGCCTGTTTCAAAACATGGATTTATTATAACACTGTTCCTCTGTACCGACAGAGTATCATTCCTGCTATAAAGCTAGGAATTAAGACACCAGAAGAGACAAGACAGGAGTTTCAAATTTCTTTCTGTTGCCCCGTTTAAAATACACAAAGGCACAGAGCTCCTAAACCCTTCAACTTGTTTCTGAATCTTAAAGGTCTTAACATTCAGAAAAAAAAAATCCTGGTGTTAATGATTGGCTGTGAAAATTGGTTGAAGACTTGCACAGTGTCACTCATCATTCCTGTCATAGAAAAAATGTGATTCTATTTCCTGTTCCTAATGTAGAGCTTTTGTCAAAGACCATCTGTACTTAGTAGTTACCTGGAGACAACAGCTTTTCCCTCAGTGACAGCTGAAATTGTGCTCTGAAGAGTCAGAGTGGAAGAGAAGCAGGTGTTGAAGAGGATGGTCGTAATGGCAATCTGGAGTAAAAATGGTGAGATGTGAGAGTAGGGATAACGGAGAGCCTGAGGGACTTGGGCAGGAGCTGGGGGGTGTGGTTTGTCAGTCTGCCCCATCCTTACCTGTTCTTCCCCTTCCCCATAAATGCAGGACCCATAGACTCTCTGCTTGTTCTGTGTAGTTCTATACCTCACGCTCACTTAGGAAAAGCACCTTTGCTATCCCCCAGTTGCTGCTTGGGGTAAGATGGGAAAGGATGAAGGAAGCAGCACGTTCAAGACATCGTGTTTTCCACCTCTCTCACCTCCTGCTAGATGGCACCTATTCTACCAGGAACCCTTTCCCCTCCGGCAGGAAAACACCCGCAGAGCAGGCAGTTCTACCGCCAGAGGATGGATCTGCTGTGCCTCCAAATGGCAGCAGGTCCGCCTGAAGGTTCACCAGGCTGGAACTGCAAACAGGAAAATGCAGCACCCACCGTGCCTGCTTGTACAAGGAAATCAGAGCAGGGTGCATTTGATCTGTAACTGTTTGTGGAAAATAAACTGTAGGGAGGTAAGTCACTGGTAAAATCCAAATATATGTTACCATGATGACAGCTAGCAGAAAATTTCTCTTGAAGGAGAAAGTGCTTATCTAGATTTTAGTATTACTGACTAAAAAATGCAAGCTGCCCTCTCAAAGGACAGCCCTGTACTGAACACGGCACATAGTTTGATTTAAATCAATTTATGGAACAGCTTTCTTCATGTTGTAATAAGGAAGACAGCCCCACTTCAAGAGCTTGATCCTTTTCTTTGCAAGCAAGGCAGCCCATTGGAAGGAACAAGTATTTGTTAGTTAAGATCTGAACCAGCATATTCAGAAAAAAACCCACAAAACTGAACACTGTGCTTTTGTAAAGTGTTAATCTCTTAAATCTGTTAAATCTGTGTAAAGCAACACTTCAGAAAAGTCATCTACTTTTGCTTTGTCTGTTAAACTAACTGCACTTCAAGGAAATGTGGCCAAAAAGGATTGTACTTTGGCTTGCATGTGCTGTTTATACCCAGAAGCTCTATCACTGGTTCCAAGAATAAACCACTTTTCTCAAAAACATGCAGTTATTTCAAGAGCTACACGTAACACCTTCCTGTCTGAAAGGCTTGGTTTGAGTTGAACTGTTAAGTGTTATGAAGGAAAACTATCCCTACTGAAAAGTGGTTACAACTGGAGAATCTCACCTCTTAAAGCTGAAATAGTTGGCCAAGAAGTTACTCAGACACTCGAGGGGAGCCAGCCTTCTGCTGCTGGAAACAGGGCACTGCAGGCACATTCAGGAAGGAGCCTTTCTCCCACAGGAGGAAGGCAGCCAGATGGGAATTTATAGTTGTATAAACATCATGGAAAATGCTTCTCCACTTCAATATTCTTTCCTATGAATTTGGTCTTTATTGTAATTACCTCGTAACTAATCCAGATCTGACAGGGCCTGAGTCATGTTCCCCCATTTATTATACAGGACACACCTATATTCTAGACTATATTCTATAAGCAGGGGCTATGCTGAAGTTTTTCTATAGCCACTAAGTACAGTCTGACATATAATGGTATACTTGTGCTGGATTTTGCTTGTATATAGATGACCTGACTACTTGTTACCACGTAATAGTTTATTAGATTTTGTTTTTAAAGGACATTACAAAGAGCCCAAGGCTGGTGTTACAACGTATATTGATACATTTCCTCTGTCACAAAATCCCCCTCTTATTACGAGTTTTCATTACAATTTCCCCTCAGTTTTGAAGAATGACCTGTCACGTTGCCTTCGTAATACACCAGCCCTAATTCGGTGGCATTCTAAGAGCAGTCTCAAGTGTGGCCCACACGTCACTGGTGGGACTGCCAGCGGTGCTTTCTGCCATCAGTGCTGGGAGCTGCGGGAGCAGTGCAAGGGTTGTCAGCAATACCCGACAGCCGTCATTTTTCTTCACAAGTGCCATAGTACAGACTCTTCTAAATACACTTTTCATTGCCCCAGTACTCTAGCGTAATCCATTAAACTTCAGGGCTGTAAATGTGGGTATCATTATAAAAACAAACACTTTTCTAAACCATTTTTAGCAGTTCCGGATCGTTGCTACCGAGAGAAGCGAGGCTTTACACTCCTGACTGGATTCTCTCCCTTTTTTTTGTTACGCAGCATATCCTTGCTGTGCTTTGTACAACGAGCCACTGATGTAAACTGAAAGACCACAGACAGAGCCTCCTGCAATCCCATCCCTGTTCCACTCACTCTCGCTCTCTTAATCTTTAGTAAACTGCCCGTTTCAAAGCAGTTTTACAGTGTTAAAAACCTTAAATCCCTTAGGGAGATTTTTTCCATAGTTAATAGTTCCTTGGCTGTCTAAATAGCACAGATTTGAATGGCAGTGGTTGCTCAACTGTACAGATGCCTCTAATCTAAACTTCTGGTTTATGTTCCAGAAACATGCGGGAGCGGGAGATACGATTGTGACATTCAGTGCCTTACATTTCCAAAATCACTTTATTACACTGATGAGAAAACACCACATTGTTCTCAACTAGGTGAGTGACTGATGCTCAGAGCTAAGATGAATGCAACGTTTCAGTCTTGTGCTTCACTCCACAAAGTTACGTAGGCCAAGGTAAGATTTCCATTTGCTGGGACTCACGAGATGTTTAGCTACCAAAAATGAAATGTCTACAAAAAGAGAAAAAAAGTGACTTCACGAAAAAATACACCCAGTAGTTGAGATCTGTAAGATCTGTGTTTTAATAACACAACAAATTGATCCTCATAACAAGAATTCAAGAAGTGAAATTACAGTACACAAATCAAAATATAAACTAACCTATCCCTAACTATACAATATACATTAGGAATGCAAGCTCTGTAACAATATAAAAATGCTTTTACACACTTTAGTTGCAAAAAGCTGTTCTGTAATTCCAAGGATTTGTAGAAAAAAAAAAGAAAAAAGTCCTCCAGGATTCATCTTAAGTTATTGGCAACCTGTTGAGGAAAAATAATTTACCATGAGATCATTGTCCTTTGAAGAAAAATCAAACACGATGAGAAAAAAAAAGAAAACAGCCTGGTTTGTTACTGGTATTTTTCCCCATCCCATGCTGCAAAGCCAGTTGTTATTTCAGATCCCACTCAGAAAGCCAGAGGATGAATCCAGCCATTGCACTTCCTCAGACTAACTGGGCATGAAGAAAATAACTGTCCCCCTGGTACTGATGAGGAAAACACCCTCAGGGAAGAAGAGGCTGCTGACTAGAGCTTCTTAAAGCTTCCTGTATTCTAATACAACACGTAGCTCTTCCTATACATAGTGCAATTAATTCTCTGTATGGAATTCTGCTGCACGTGAATTTCAGACTGCAAATCAAAGGAAAAAGTAACTTCAAATGACCCAAGGGTTTGTTTCAAAGCAAGACTCACTCTAACTCTTGTTAGTAGCAGGGGTCTTGTTCTCGCCTTCCAATTCTTCCACTCCCGCTTGTGTCATGAGGTCTGCAATGTTCTTCTCCAGGTCATCTATGCGACAGCTCATGTCGTCGAGTTCAGTGGAGTTAAGGACTATAGGGGTGATCTAGCAGCGGCCGGGGTTTTCTTTGGTTTGGCTGGTGTTTTATTACAGCCTTGTTCAAACTCTTACGGTCGCTTTAAAACCTTACAAATCCCATTGGTAATATAAGTTAAAATACTTATGATTCTGTAGTGTACTGCAGCTATCTGACTTCAAAAAAGGATATTTCTTCCAATTATTTGGTCAGACATGGTTTGAAATTTGTCCTGCATTTGCTGAAGCAACGTCTGCACCTAATAGAAAGGAAAAAAAGAAGTCTGTTTGCTTTTCATTAAAGAGGTTGCTACACTACTTAATCTCATGTGATGAGGTGATTACAATGTTCTCTTTCATTACTGAGCTCCACTGTGTGCAAACTCTGTAGCGTCAGTAAGTATCAGCGTTATACATATATATGAATGGACACACAGGAGAACTCGGGCTCACTGAAAACAATTTTAAGACCTAGAAAATGCCTGCGTTCCACTACCAGGACTAAACCCACAGCAGCTGCTTCCAGCGCCCTACGTTAATCCCATGATGACACGTTTTCGGTATCAGAATAACAGCCTTTCCCGCCGCACTCCCAAACTCCTGCTCTTAACCATATCCCTCCCAGACACGGAAAACTCCTCATTGCGCAAGGAGGCCCCAGCTGCCCTGCCTCGCGGCACAGCCCGCTGGGAGACGGCACCAGCAGAGCGCTTCAGGTAGGCGAATGGCTTTGGTGACACGACGGGAACTGCGCTCTGACCCGAGCCGTCCCCGAGAGACTCGGCACAAGCAGCTCTGCGGTGGAAGCGGATTACAATTAGACCCGGGGAAAGGGCCCAGGCAACGCCGCAAGCCCAGCAGCCCCTCCGCAGCAGGCAAACGCCGGTCGCCCAAACTCAGCCGCGCCGGGCCCCAGGAGGTAACTCCAGGGCCCGCGAACGGGCCGCGGCCGGAGCCTTCTCCCCGTTTCCGCCGGGGCCGCTCCTCAGAGAGGCCGCGGTCCGGCCGCCCCGCGCTCTGCGGCCGCCCCGAGGCGGGACAGCGCTCCAGCTCGGCGCTCCCCGCTCCCCCCGAGGCGGCGGGCCCGGAGCCCTTCCCGGCGGCCTCACCGCGGCGGTGAGATCCTGCACTGTCTTCGGGTCGGTCTCGGCCATGGTCGAGCTCTCAGGTCCCGGCTCCGCGGCAGCGGCGCTTCCGGGCCCCACCTCGCGACTTCCGCCGTCGCCTCTCGCGAGAAGAGAGCGGCCGCGGGGCACTGTGGGCAGTGAGGGGCGAGGGCGGGAACGGGCGGGATGCAGCGAGACGGCCTCGGCTGCGGCCGCCTCCGGCAGGGCGAGAGAGCAGAGAGCCCGATCGCCCCGGGCCGGTCTGCCCGCCCGGGGTGGTGAGCGTCGGGCCCTGCCCCCCGCCCCGCCAGCCTGCAGGCCGATCCCGCCCGCCCCCTTCACGGCCGTTGTTGGGTTGGCCCCAGTGGCAGTGGGGTGTGAAAAGCGGGGAGCTTGTGGCCTGCGCTGGAGCTGCCAGCTCAGCGTGTGAGGCCAAGTCTCGTGTAAATAGTGCTGGCACAGCCCTCAGAACACAAGCTCTCCTCACACGGAGGTGTGATAGCTTTTTCGGTCATGCTCTTAAAAATACAGCTCACAAGTTGGGGAGATTACAAATGTATTTTTCTAGCCTGAGAAATGGTGCTGCCTGAAGAGGCCTTTCCCCTTTTCAGCATTTAATTTAAAATGGAAAGAGCAGTTGAGCCCGGCCACGACCAGTGGCAGGTAATCGGGTTGGGCCGCGGTACGGGATTAGCGCCGCCAGTCGCGGAAGTTATGTAAGTGGATTGATGATTAAAGGGAATATATTATTGTGGCATATTGTCTTCATGAAAGAAAATACAGATGACAAACTTGCATGCGTGAGATTCAGTTCATGTCTGCCGCAGATGAGCGTTACGCTCTTTAAGATACCGTAAAGCTTCGTAGACTGGATTTTTGCGATGGGGATGGACGCGGGATAAGCGTTTCCTAAATGCGAGTTTATAGTTTATGGGCTTTTTTAGACCAAAACTACTCAGTTGTAGTTTTGGTTTGTGAAGTGAGTGGATGTTTAGAGGTTTAGTTATTGTGTACCTAGGTAAGATCTCAACCGAAATGAACAGAAGCACTGCATATGAATTTGTAAACCGTGAACGTTTCCCATTAGCAGCAGATGATTCTCAAATGTCTCATTTCCCCCGAAAGCCAGAACGATGCGCCGACACGCTCCGCCTTGTTCCCTAACTACAACAAATGTGAGATGCGGGTGATTGCATTATTAATGTGCCTTTTGGAGCACTGCAATAGTAATAAAAATACTATTTAGTGCTAGTTTGGGGAAATTTTGTTGTCTGCTTAAAAGTAAATACGGCTTCTATTTCTGAAAAATGCGAAGAAATTAACTCCCATTTATCTGTTCGATGTGTTTACGGGAAGTGGCTGGGTTTATGACTACAGTTTGTAGCAGATAAGGTCTTGTTTTGAAAAGGTTGTTCTATCCTGTCTCTTGGTGCACGTCAAAGTGCAGGTCACTTGGCTCCCCCAAATGCCAGGGTGAGTCTCACGGTGCATACTGGCGCTTACGGGGTCAGGCCCTGCTGCTGCCTGGCCTCTCCAGACCCCAAGGGATGTGGCACAAGAGGATCTGTCCAGGGACCATCTCCTCCCCAGCACCCTTTTGAACAGCTGACTGCACAGGGAGATGACGTGGTGCTCACTGCCGCGGACTCTGCCGTGCGCACCGTGTCTCTCGGTCAGGCCATCGTGGCTTTCTGCTCTGAGTCCAGCAGCTGCGGCCGTGGCGGGGAGAGCCACGCACAGAGCAGAGGTCTGACGTGATTATGCCTTCTTGCTCCAAGCTGAGGGTGATCTTTGTTCCATTACATGTTCTGATAAACCTCAATGTCTGTGTCCTGTTATCTTTGTCGGGTTTTGCTCTTCTTAGGTGGTGCCAAAAAGGGGGAAACTGTCAGGAAACTGACATGTTGAGCTACTGGAGGCTGTTTCTGTCTCTTCCAGCCCCCTGACCAGGGTGTCAAGGCTACAGCCCATAGGCTGGATGCCAGCCAGGAGAAGACAAAGGCTCCAAAGGCCTCTTCCAAGCAGCGGTCCTCCACATTTTGGCACGTGGCAATGCACCTGCCTTTATTGGTTCTCCATCATTTAACAAGAAAAAATTATGGATTGGCCTGATTCTCCAGCTTTTTTTCTTGCAGATGCTTTTGTTGCAGCTTGACCTTGAGAGTGAGACATTACTGGTTTGATTTCACCACCTTCTGACCACACTGTTACCATTTAGATGAGGCACTTGATAGATTCAGCTGGTGCCTCTTCTAACTGAGACATCCCAATACCGTTGTAGGGTGTGGAGAAGCCCTGGATGGTTTTGACATACGGCTTAAAATGTGTGTCTGCTAAACTGATGCTGGGAGTCACATCGGACTAACAAAACAATTCCTCAGGCCACCAAGGTTTTTACTAAGTGTGAAATGGCCACACACTTGTTCTCATAGCTTTAGGAATTCTTTTTCATGTTGGGATAAAACATTTCTATTACTCATTTGCTTCCTAGCATGGCGTAGTTAAACAATGACTGACTTAAAATTCGCAGGGTTTTGTCTCCTTTTTGAGACTGGACTGAAAGAAAATGCTATGCAAGGAGGACTGGTGGGATTAATGATCCTTTCACGGTAATGTTCAGAGATTACTGAAATGAATGGAGCTGTAGAAAGCTGAATTCTCTTGCTAGTTTTTTACTGACAAGGTCTTAAAGTACACAGAGAATGAGGAGCTTTAAAATTTACAAAGAATCTGTTCTTTTCCTTAAGCGAAATTTACAAAGATAAATATAAAACTAGTTAAAGGAGCTCCTTTAAAATGCAGGGATAGGAGCTTCCAATGCAGAACAATCGCACTTCCCGGAGCAGTAAGTGGTGGTCAGGCTTTGTACAAAAGCAGGCAAATTTTCAGTGTTCCAGAGAGCTCCGAATGAACTTTGCCTTCATTAGCTGATTGATGATGGAGATTTTTGGTACTGGTGTCTTTAGGTCTGATTCAGTTCCTGTTTCCTTTGGTGATGTAGGATTAGAGCTCAACAACTTGAAAAGAGGGCTGTTAATTTAACAGCTTATTTTTTGTGCCGGTTAATGCCAAAATCACCTTAAGCAGTTAATGCTGCAGAATTAATTGCGTATTTGCCGTTAAACCTTCTTTCCAGCGATCATAACACAGGGATTGGGAGGCATCTAATGAAATGAAAGTTTAAAAAAGGCAGAATAAAATTTCCCTAAGGCAATTTTTGGAAAGACAGAAAGCCCTTTTCTTACCAAAACCACTGCTGTCAATTCCGTAATGACTTCAAGTTGTTGTGGTCCTGCATTTAGAGCTTTTCCACACAGCAGCTCTTCCAGAGAACCTTGTTCCTGGTAGAATTCCAGTGCACTAGCTCAGCGGTAACAGTTTAGAAAAGATGATATTGTTATGTCTGTGTATTCTGCGAGGCAATAAATACCCACTACACTTTAATTGCTTTGACTGTTGGATCTTACTTGGGCTCCCTGAGGACTCTCAGATCATTGTGGTAGTTCTGACTATTATTGGCACAATGGCTGTGCACTCAAACTGCTGCAACTCTTCTTGCCTGCTCCCTCACCGGAGTCTGCCGAGTTTATGATACTCAGCCTAGAAAATCACAGGTGCAGGCTCTGTATTCAAGCCAAAGAGTTACAATGAAAGCTTGAGAATGAAATTTTAATATCTCAGTTGCAGCCTGAGTTGCTCACGGCAGAAATTATTGGGAAAATATAAAAATATAACAAACAGAACTCCTGTATTACTTCAGAGGAATAGCTCTCCTTAGAGGCTGTCAAATATACATAAGGTCAGGACATACTAAACAAAGAACTGACTTAGAAAACCACTGTCAGGGGAAAAGTAAATGTTCAATATTGTGACTCGTGAATATTTAACTGGATAAAGCACAAATCATAGAAACGCCAAAATGAGGGCTAGAATAAATGTGAAAGAGTTTTGTATTAAACCAGAAACAGTTCACTGTGCTTTTTCAGTTTATTCTTTAGCAACTAAACCAAATAGCTGTTGTACGAGTGGTTTTCACGTGAAGTTAACTCCTATTGCAGAATGAAATTGGGTTTGCTGTATTTGTTCCGCTCTGGTAATTTATCCTATATTTTATATTTTCAGTCTTGGATTATCTTTTTGCTACCTGCCATCAGAACTGATCAAGGAGTCCTTCCCTACGTGCTTCAGAGCTTTTGGGCCACGTGATGGAAGAGAAAGACAAGCAGAGATTCATTGAGAGTAGAGAGATTTCACCTTACGAGGTCAGACCAGAGGAAGGTGAGCAGAAGAGGAGATGGAGATATGAGGGTTATTATCGTATATCATACATTGCTCTTCCACTGTCTCATTCCTCCTCGCTCTCCCACTTCATTCTTGCACACAGGCACTTCAGAATGTCAGTTTCTTAGCATTGCTACTAAACCCTCTGTGACTGAGAGAAGAAAAGCTTTTGTAATCTCTACTTTCCTGAAGGAAAAAGCTTGCTGATCACCAATGACCACAAAACCAAAAGCCCTTACCAAAACTCCTGCCAAGATGTTGGAAGGAGAAGGGTGTTACACTGTTCTTTCTTTAGATTTACTGAGTTCTCAGCAGGAGAAAGTCATCAGAGACAGTGCCAAAGTGCAACAGTGCGTGGCAATATCAGTGGCCTAATAATAACTGCTTCACAATTCATGGGTACATATGATTGCTTACTGGCATCTCTAGGACCAAGATGAGAGGAACTGTGCACAAGGAACAACCTGTAAGAGTACACTGAAGAGGTTGTAGGATTTTACTTTGTTATCTTTAGTAGAACCAATAGTTCTGTAAGGAAAAAGACCAGTCATCTGTACAAAACTGGACATTTTAATAGTCAAAAAGTCAACTAAGTATCAATACTCGTGTTGTTGACAGGTGAGCCTTAAAACGAGCTACTAAGATATGTTTTGCTTCAGCTGTCTGTCCTCTGGTAGGTTCAGTTTTTGGAGATGTTGCTCGGGGAATCCATGATCATCACACAAGTAAAAAATATGCACGTGATCAGCATTTGTGCAGTTCCTTTGTTTGTGGTCCATTAAATGCAGTAATTAAATTCATCAAGAAAAATGTATCATTCTACAAGAGCAAAAAAGCGTAGTAACTTTATAAAGCTATTTGGTATTTTATACGTGGGGACACTTTAAACTGAGCTTGAGAAAAGGCTGCAGGATGGGAGAGGTAAGGAAGGGTGGACCTCAAAACCAGACTTGACTTTAAAACTGCACCTTCCAATTCTAACTCTGCCTTGATAAAATTTTCTTGAGGACCATTGAATCTAGAATCCCGTTGTTTCTGATGGGTATCTGCACAGGATAGAAAAGCTGGGCTATGGATTTGTGTCAGCTGAGTGCAAACAGCCAGGAGGAATTCCTATAGAAAAAAAAAAAGTCTTCATTAGCGTGAAGCTGTCTGAGCTGCTCCTTGCCTCAGTGCTACTGCAGCTAAGGCAGCAGTATGAGGAGAAAAGAAAGGGCCATACCCTGCTAACATGACATATTGATGTCTTGGGCTCCTTTGGACAGTTCTAGAGATAGCAGTCTCTCTGATACCCCTCTTCTTCACTGCCACTTTCAGGTCCATCCCTGATTTGTTGCCTCTTACCATCAAGCACCAGCTGGTTTTTCTGTGAAGAATCACAGAATCCAACTTCGGTGGAAGGGAGTGAGCTCTGTGGATGCCCAGTGCCTTACAGGTAAACTGTTAATGCACAGATGGGAAGCTTTCATTGTAGCTCTGTGCAGTGTGGAGCACGCACCAAAATGAAGTACTTTCTTCTCACATACATTGACATTTATGACCTATAGTGCCTGAAGACCTTCATTTTCAGTAACCTGAAGTCTGTGTGCTCTTTCAGTTGTAAGCATTCCACAGGGCATCTCATTAAGGTTCTGAAAAAGAGCAAGCATGCCACAGATGTGAGGAATGATTTTGTCATTCTAATTAAATGTAAATTATTGGATTTTTCAATCAAGTAATTAGTAGCAACATTGCCTGAAACTCTCTGTGGCAAAAGGAGTTTTGTAGTGCAGAAAGAGAGAAGTTCTTAATGGAGATTCAGTTTCTTCTCCAGGTAGGTCTGCCAGTGAAACGTTTTGTACCTTGCTGGGTCTGGCAGTGGTGCAGGTGGTTGTTCTTGATGGGTTTTAGTACAGATCACTACCTCTGTTAAAGTAAACTGATGCACTGCCCTCTGAGGTACTTGAGTGGCCATTGTCATCCTAACCTAGGAGTTGTAGGAACCAGGATCACTGGAAGTCATCTTCCTTTGCCCCGACTTCTGGAGTTTCCTGGTAATGCACCGTCAGGGCAGAGACAGATCAAGCTGTTTTGTAGATTGTACTGCAGGGAGAAGAATTGGGGTTTAACCACCCAGAGAGAGATTTACACATCAAGAGACATCAGTGCTTTATCTGCAAACATGGAGTAGATAGGACGGTGTTGCTGCTCAGGGGTCAGGGTCAGACTAACATCTGACCTGCTTCAAGGAAAATCTGGTCTTTTTGAAGATGTAGCCAAACCGTTTTGAACTTGCCTTGGAGCCTGCAATCTTCCCATTCCTGCCCCCAAAATAAGCAAAGGGTAGGCAGTAAGTGCTAAATATTGTATTTAGTTTTGCAGTAATTTTTCTGAGCTAGAGGAACTGCAATTGCCCTTGGGCAGCAAGCTAGCTTATTGGCAGACTTAAATTGAAAGCATAACAAATAGAACAACTGAATGCTGGTTTTGTGGTCTTTGCATTTGGAGTCCAATCAATCAAGCCAGTCAATTACTTGAAGGTCCACAAGGGTGTAATAGTACAATGAAGTTATTTTATGGTTTAACTCATAGACAGATAAGCCTGTGCCTTTCCAGTTTTATCCTTTTAATCAGCCCTGTCTACTTCTTTGCCAAAAAAAGAATGCGTACAGAGTCTGACCCTGCGCGTTACTGAATTGCAGTAATGGACTTGCAGGTGCTGAGAACCTCAGGACATTGCAGGATTGAACCGTGTTTGTTCTGCAGGGCTAGGTCAGTGTCACACAGAAGGCAACAAAACTACAGCCTGCAAAACTGCAGCCACTTCCTTGGGGAAGACACTGTAGGTTATGGAGTGCGCCAGACACTCATTAAATGTTGACCAGTTTCTGGTTTAAATACTAAAAGTGCTCTCAGAGATGTTTAGGCTACAAATGAGGTGATAATATTTAAATCTCGTCTGGAAAGTTGGAAGAGCAAACCCCAAATTTAATACAAGGTTATAATAGCAGCCTCAGGAAAGGACACAAATTACTTTGGTTTACTTTTGTGTCAAAATCCTCTGTGGGTTATGGGTAAGAGAAGTGCTCTGGAGGTTCCAGGCTCCAGTGGGGTGAGGGGGGAATTTCCATCCAGTGATTCTTGAGGCTTGAGTGCTGTAAACTATATCAAACATGACTATAGCTACCTGGTAAGATTATTTCACTCTGTTTTTCCGTGAAAAATTGTTTTGCTTGTTAATAGTTAGACTTTTCTGAGGGACATCAAAACTGTTATTCTCGTGTCTTCAAATTCCATTCATTATATTTGTCATTCTATTAAAAGAGCTTCTCTGCTCTAATGATTACGCATTTTTGTTTGAATTACAGCCGTTGTCTCTGTTTAATATTAATCTCCATGTACAACTTGTTTGCCAAAGTCTTCATTTCTTTCCACAAAAATAATAAGATGATTTATTTCCCGGTTTTAGTTTTTTAAGCGCAATAATGAAAGCCTCCTTTATTTTCTTTCTTGCCTTCTGCTGGATGAGCAGTTGTTTAGGTATGTCTTGCCTTTCGAATGTTAACAATCTACCCGGAATTAGCTGAAGATTTAAAGGATGATATTTCCTTGAATATTTCTTAAAGAATTCATTGGCATTTCTGCTGCTTTGAATAGAGAAAGCTGGATGTATTTAATTATAAATACTTCATGTGTAGAGAAGAATAGGTAATTATTCTCAGTATCTGTTCCACTAAGATGCTTTTTCGCTCTGTTACTGAGTTAGAAGTTTGGCAAATCAATCACAAATTTACAACTACATATCCTAGACTAAAATTAAAGACAGTCAAAATTTTCCCTCATTGGAATTTGAAATGTTTCCTTCCAATCCCAATTCTATAAAGCCAGGAGCAACGTGTGAATTGTAAATGGACAGAGGTGCCATCTGGAAAACAAATGGACAACCATGGAAGCCAGCAGGGAAGCCAGACCAAAGAAGGGGCAATTACATGGTTGTGCAGCCACTCTGAACAATGGGGTAATTATAAAGACTTTGCAGAATGTGCCAGTCTATAACCCTGGGCATCCCGGGGCAGTGATAGTCGATTCCTGCTCTGGCTGAATCTGGTGTTAAATTCCCGTGGATTCCAGTGCCATCACAGTTAGGTCAATTCCGAGCTCTTTTGCAAAATGCACCCCCCGAGGAATGAATAAAACCAGCATTTGTTTGTTCAGTGTCATGATAGGAAAGGAAAGGTTTTCTAACTGCAACATTCAAGCAAATATGGGTCTACATTTAGCTTCCCAAATTACTCATTAGAATGAATTCTTCATTTCCTGCCCAAACTGCACAGCAGTGCTCCTGTCCTGTGAAAATCTGCAGTTGTCTCGTCAGTTGTAGGTAGGTAGACAGACTGTGATATTCCTCTGTGTGCAACATGAATCTGTCTGCTTTACTATACGCTTCTTTAAATGCTAGCAACCTTAAAAGTGCTGCCTGCAGTGCCCTGTAGTTGTCCGTGTGCTAAAAGAGTTTTTGACGATGGACAGCAATAAATAATTCCTCCATATTCATCATCCTTTTCCTCATTTTGGGCCACGTTGTTAGCAATTCAGCATGATGCATAAGCGATAAATGCTATTCTGTGCCTCAGATCTAGACAGCTGGTTCCCCAGATTTTGTGCAGAACTGTTTTACAACCTGTTTGCTTGGCATACAGCAGTTCCCTGCTAAATTATTCACTTTATTCTGTGGCCAACAGACTGGATGTTTGTGACATGTCAAGTGAAATTCAATCACTTCATCTGATGTAAACAAGCTCTCGAGACTTGTCTCTTTGAGGAACAGAGCTTCTGAAAACGTGATCATCTTCTCCCAGTCTGCCCTTAGAACTCCCAAGGGAGGCATTAATAAAGTGAAGGCAAGATCCTCATCATTTAATGGTAGTGCACTCCCTCCCCTTAGGCCAGCTTAGTTCAAGTTAGGGTGAGAATGTGTAGGAATTGGAAAAGGAAAAGGAAAAGGCAGTTTGCTCACGAGAATCCACACCAGAAACCACTGCAGTGAAAGAGGTCCCAAGTAACCCTGGTGGGACTGGGGACTCACATGGATCCTTTTCAACAGCTAGTGGGGCAGAAAGACACAATGCATTTGTGGACACGAGCGTCTTTTTTCTTTCAGTAAAACGTGTCTTGTTTGGGGGCAATCACAGAGGTTCTGGAGTCTGATTCTGGATTTTTGAGTCTTGCTGGCACTTAGACACTGACCATATCATTTGCCTCAGTGTGGGAGACTGATTCAGCTCTGCGGTGAGGAGTTAAGAAATGGGGCAGAGTATAAAAGATAGGTGCACTCCTCTTGACCCTGCCACGGGAAGGGAAGATGTGTGTTTAAAAAAATGGCAGAATGATACTGTAAAATTTAAGCCTTGAGATTTTAGATTTCCTCCAGTTGTAAATGGGGTGTGGAAGCCACATATGTATCATTTGTGCTACCACACGGCAAAAACTGGTAGCACAGAGGGGCTTGGGAATTCTATTTTCTTCTAATACTGGGGAAAAAAACCATCATTTGTTTCAGGGCCTTCATTTCCTCAGGAAAAGCTTGACATGTCTTCAGTAGAAAAAGTACAGAAAATTGTTATTATGGACAAATTAGAAACACCAGTGGTGAAAAATAATTACTTCTTCGAGCACACATCATAGCTGGCGATATGAGGTGCTTCGAAGAAAAAAGAAAATCAGCTTCAGTTATAGGTGAAATATCAGCAGAACATTCCTAGATTGTCTCTTTTTTGGAACTTTTCCCTTTATCTGCAGGAGGTATGAAAACTCTTCACCATTTTCCTGAGCCTGGCTGTGACGATCCATACAGTAGGTCAGATGATGGAGGAGGGTTTGTGGGAAAGATTGCAGCTGGCAAATCTGTTCTCTTCAAAGGCGCTCCTTTGAGAACAAGAGCTGGGCCGAAAGCGTGCACTCCTTGTTGCCACGCAACGGTCAGACAGAACCTCGGGTACCAGACACAGCTCATCCATCATTTCAGGATTTTTCAATATCCTTTTCAAATGTGGCTACCAGAGCTCCGCACAATCCTCGCAGCTGCCTCAGCTGCGCTGTAAAATAACTTTCTTACTCCTACTTCCTAGTCCCACACACATACATTTAAAGATCCTGTCAGTCATTTATGCTACCACACCTCATCAGTTTGCATCTTAGTTTCAGGTTATGTCAATGCTGTTCTGTCTCTATTCATCATAACGCAACAAGGTCACCTCATGTGAACTTAACAGCAGATCGGTCCTAGCACTGGAGTTTTACGCTGCTGCTTAGATGAGTAAGACTCTCAGGGCAGGGAAAGCAGTTAATGCACGGTTGTGAGAACATGTCAACTGGTCCAAATTTCTTCTAAGTAAGCATTTCCTATGGGAAGCTGTGTTCTTCACACCAGATTCAGTGTGGTGTTACATCTGTGACACAATGCTAGGAATGTTACAGGGCCGTTTCCTTGCCAGATATGGCAAAGACCAGGTTTTAATTTCTTCATCTCTTTTCCCCTTGATATGAGTGGCTAATATTGAAAAGAAGTAGTTCTTTATGTTGTTATAAACTGTATGAAATGTTCGGAGCATGTGATAAATGACAGGTACACTTGTCTGCGAGAGAACTTATCCATTCTTGGGGCTCAAAACACTGCCTATTTTTAGACTACATTGCTAGTACACGATTATTTTCAGTTCTTGGATGCAATATTTTTCTGTACGTTTCCTTTGATATTCAATGGTAAATGCTTATTTATGCAGTAAAGTGCATAGCACTATACCATATCAAGCTATGAAAGTGTACTCAGGACTGCTGCTATGATCTCCTGTTGCATGAATATGGCTTTGTCTGGCTCTGTGCAAAAATGTGAAGCCTTTTCCAAGCAGAAGGTTATTGAAAGGATTGCCTAGTCATAGCCCGTTTGGATGAAACAACCAGCAAGTTTAAGAAGAAATGAAATTAAACTCTTAACAGCACTCTAATTGCGTGGCAGGAAAATTCAACTCTTCTAATTCTGGTTGCGTTGTCTTACAAACTCTTTTACTATATCTTAAGCTGTAGAAGAAATCCATTAGAAGCATAACCCAAACAGGACACAAAGAGGTCATCTTTCATTTCCCTGCTCTAAGGCTACATGGACTGAAAAACTTCAAGCCATATATTGTTACAAAAATTATGTGTGTCTGCACGACTGCCAGGGGAAGAGTTAAGGTTATAAACTATAAGCTTCCTACTTTCAGATGTCAAAATGCATAACTTGAGCAGGGTCAGGAACGTGTAGTCGTATCAGTGAGAGAAAGATGGAAACTGAGAGGAGGAGGCACATTTTGAAAATAAATTGCAACTAGAAAACAATCATAGAACCAATGTGATAAATACTTGTGAATCAATACTTGTCAACACGTTAGTCGTGCACGTTGTGATTTCATTATTCAGCCAGCCATGAATAAAACTCCACCTAAAGCTAGTGGTTATTTTACTGCACTTTCCATAATCAAAGGCTGTTGGAATGAAACTAGGGCATTAACTACAGTTAACAATGTGCACTGGCTTCTTTAGTTATCGCTTCTGTTCAGGTCTGCACCAGTAGTGTCTAGGGAACACAAACAGTAGTAGACTCAGAGCACCTGTAATTATTACTGCAAATTACTAAATTGACCTAATTGCCAGAAAAAATGGAGCAAAAGTTCTCTTGTTAATTAATTTTCTCAAATGCTTTTGTAACTTGTGCCTTTAGTGTGGAGATAGGCCAGATAAAGAAAAGGTAGGCACTTGAGATCCACTTAGAGTGGTGAATGATGGATTGAGTACTGTTAGCGAGTTGGGCATTGCCTTTTATATTTACTAATCTGATGAATACCCCAATTATTAGGTGCTGATGTTTTAAGAAAATTGGTTAAAATAATCTAAAAATGCTAAAAAATGATGGCTGTTAAAAATCTTATTTCTTCATTACAGTCTGCAAGTGAAGGTTCTGCTCTGGTGGCAATGAACTTGTGGAATATTCTTGTTTGAGCTGGTTGATCTTGGAGCGATTTCCTTAATTTGCCACGGGCTGCAGATTACAGCACAAGCTTGAAAGCAGCAGCTACGGGTAGTATCCGTCCTTCTGTGGGAAGCAAACTTCCACTGCTTTGGGCCTGAGCCAGCACAGCTAAATGTAAGGGGACAAAAGCTTCACAAAGCCAAGAGAAGAAAGGGTCACCAGATTGCGTCGCTGACCTGCTGTTCAATTTCTGCTCTGCTTGCAGAACTGTGTATCTCTGGACTGCTGGTGTGCAGGACAGCTTACAAGGCACTCTGTTGGTGAAGTATGAAATCAAGTTACTGATAATCCTGGGCGTGTTTGGAAATGCCAAAGGTTGAAAGGATCTTCAGGTATCAGAAAAGATGGACTGATGAGGTTTTTGGGTTTATTTATGTTTTTAATTGGCATTTCTTATGATCACAGTATCCACTGTGTTCAGTAATGTGACTTCTGGAGCCACAGGACAATGGGACCCTTTGGCTGAGTATGGACAAGGCAAGTGATGGTGGTCTGGCTGGATCTTGAAAGGAGAAGAAAGAGGGAAAGTACTTCTTTCATCCTTTAAATCAAAGCCATTGATTGTATCAGGAAATTACTGCTGCTGTTAGGAGGAACTCAAGGGACGTTCCTTCCCAAAAGCTCCTTTTCTCTAGAAGGATGAAGGAGTTGCTTCATTTCACCAAGTTTCTTGCATTTAATTTTCTGCTCTGCCTTCATTTATTCTGAGTGGAGTATATGGAGTGACTATCCCTGCTTTTCCATACTGCAGTCCAGCTGTCTCCTGCGGCTGCCTACAAACGGGTGAGATCACCTGAGCCCAGCCTGTTGCTGCCTGGGGCAGAACTGAGGTGAGGAGCTGCCCAGGTGGATGCTGAAGCTGGGTCATGTGTGCAGCAGAGACCTTCTCTTGGCAGAGATTTCCAGTGCTCTGTCAAACTGTCTGGCTGCGTCAGTTAATTGCTTGTTACAAAGTCATACCAGAGTCCCTAAAGATCACAATGCACTTGTTAATTTCATTCTTTTAATAGTTTAGGAGAGCTCAGTTGTGCTGGGATAACACAAAAGCCATCTTATACTGTACCTGCAGCATGCCCGCCAAAGGCGAGGGTAATCAATCAGTCTGTTGCCACCACTACTGATGTAGTCTAAGATGGAGTTTGACTTGAAAGATGAAGAGGAAATTAAGCATAACAGAGTGATAATAGAATGATCGATACTGCTTGCTGCAGACTTTGCCTGTGCATTGAAATGGGAGATAATTTGTCAGTGCAAGGCACAGATGTGTAAATGAGTGATAAGTCTTATCTGAAATAAAAAGCTAAATAGAAGTGGGTAGTATGGTGGAGTTAACCTTGGTGCTTTACGAACAAAGCAAGAAAAACAAGAAGGATGAGATGCTGTCCTAAACTTTCTCTTTCGAGAAAGTGTAGATACTTCCAGTGGTTATCATGACATTCCTTTTTCTCAGTGATTGAGTCATAGTTCTCTTTTCTCTTGTTAACATCGAGTGTAGAAATGGAATTAGCAGAGAAGTCATTTTCCTCTAAGCACTTAGGTAGCCTGAGTTGTGAACCAGAAACCTGTTGTCATAAAAATTCTTTCTAGTTATTAAAAGACCATTTTCAATGGCAATAAAGTTATCAGTTTGGGACATTATTCTCTTCACTGGGATGCTCTGTAGAAGGAGCCTTCATTCAATAACAAAATTTGTGCTGACTATCATGGGCCTCAGACTGATCTAGTAGGAAGTGTTTTGGTCACCAGAGTGTTCCTGAATACTGATCTGGGGAGAAATACATTTGTGTCCTGCCTTGGAAATCCTCCACAGTCAACAGGGTTGGTCTCTGGAGCAGACATGTTTGCAAAATGCTGCTTGTGTAACGCCACTTTGAATTTTTTATTGTGATAATTGTTCCCATAAGGGAAAATGACACTTCTGAATGTCTGATTGCTTAGAGGATCTAGCATTTATTATTTATTCTACGTGCTTCTATCGACGGTTGTTGCTAAAGAAATATCCTCATCCTCATGAGAGATATCCTCATCCTCACCCGTATCCAGTGCTTTTAAAGAATATCAAGTTCTCAGGAAATGATTAAGGAAATCATTAGGGATCTTCATCTTTTTCCCATGCTTCCATGCGTGTAAGAGTTTCAGTGTCACTCCAGCTGTGTTATTTTCAGCCTTCTGACTTGCTGCATAGACTAAGGGATGAATTTCCTCACCTTGGCCTCTTTTCACAAGTCCTTTTTCACAGCATCTAAGCCACTCTCTGAAATGTTCTTGGCTATTTTCCTCAGTAAGATGAGATGATGACCCAGATAATGGGGTTGTCTTATCCCAATCATATGCTTTTAAATATCTTATGGGGTCCAAATTTCATTATTTTAATCTTCCACTGACCACCGTATGAACTCTTTCAATTCACTGTGGCTTTTCTACTAAATTACATTACCTAGCAGTGGCTTGCATGAAATCTTTTTTTAATATCCACAAAGAGTCAATAGCATTTTAAGACAAGATTTTGTTCTAAAATTCCTTTTCCATGTAGTAAACTTTTATTTCTTGGCACTACTGTCCATTCAAATGCCGTGTCATTTACCTTTGGTTTTCATTTAACGTTAACCTCAGGTTAAATCAATTCACACATCAATCGCCACTTAGCTTTCAATCTGTGTAGATATAGGGGATAGGACTTTTAAATAATTGAAGAGATATCCATAGTGAGTCATAGCAGTCTGCCAATCCAGAATAACTCTAGGGTCTGACCACCACCTGAGCAATTGTATTTATGGTTTAGATGGTGACAATCAGTATGTCATTGTTGGTCTCTGAAATCGGCAGTCTTTGTCAAAACAGGAAGTTGTGAAGCAAAAAGGAGATAATTGACTTGATGTTTGGGGAATAGTTTGAATATGGAGGCAAATCACCGGTTTCACAGATCATTTGAGTTTTAAAAGCCTCAGGTCAGTGGGAATTTTTTCAGAGTGCTTTACAGTGGATTAGGCATTCAGAAACTCAGGCTTGAGCAAGGGCTTGTCACGAAGCTCTGCTCCGACAATGTGCTTCGTAGCACACTGACTAAATGTGAGCAAATTTTAGTCTCCCAGTAGATGACTGTGTAGTTCTTTGAAATTCATTACGTTCAAAGACAGTATTGTTGGGGGTTTTCTTCTTTTTCCTTTTGTGAAAGGTTATTTTTAAGTATATACATTTTCAAATTGGATGCAACCTAAGCCAAAAGGCTGGAGCGTTTTCACCAGATATCTGGATCTGGCCAAATACATTATTTTACATCTGAACTTGGATATTCATATAACAGATACTAGACTTGAACATTACAGCTTTGAGTACATTTGTATCCTAGTTTTTTGAGAGATCATGCTTTTCCTAAACTTCTGTTTTCCCTCCAGGACATTTCAATTGAGCCAATGCCAGTGCAGAGCACGATCTGTTGTCCTGATCATCATGATCTTGGCCTTGCCTGCACCAGGTGGTGTTTTTCTGCTAAGTTCTAAGCACAGCTAGAAATGAGACTCCCTGCAGCACAGAGGCAAGAGTTCACCACCTCTCCCACAATGGCCATGCCCCTGCCCTGCATCAACAGATATTGAGTCCCTTGTGTTTGTGAAGGATGTGGGCCCCATACCCCTAGTTTTCAGCATGTCTTCCCCTCTCGAAGCATCGATGGTAGGTAATAAAAATCTCACAGAGCTTCTCTAGCAATCCTGTATCTTTGAAAGGAGCGAGAAATAAAGTAGAGCAGGAATCACGAGGTAAATGACATGCTGTAACTGAGCTAAGGCCTTGAAGAATTAGTCTGTTGATTATGGGAGAAACACCGCTGAGTGTCTTTTTAAATCAGGTAATTTGAAATTAACTCTCTTTTCCTTATCCAGTTAGTACAATCCATTGTTCTCAGTTTATGGCTCAGGTTGCTATCTGATGGTTAAAACACAGCATTTCCCAGAGTGTCTCCTGATGAGTTTAGGTAATTTGAAACACTTTCATTCTCGAATGCTACAATTACAATGAGATTAGGAAGCAGAGTGGTTAAAATGAATTTCCTTTGCTAGAAAATCACATTGGTAGATAATTCAGAACTTCTCAAAGGAAGAAAAAAAGGAGAGACTACCTGCTGTCCACAGTGAGCATGGACTCTCGTTTCTTCAAGCTGCAGTTCCCTTTCCTTGCTGTTAATATGCCACACGTAACGTGAATGTCTCCCAGATCAAGAGTTAGAGAGAAGGAATGCAGTGAGAGTTTGCCACGTCCTGCTCTGCCCAGCTCACCCTGCCTGCCAGGAAAACAGGCAGCACAGCTATTATCATTCAAATGGCAATGAGATGTGTGATTTAGATTTTACAGGTCTCTGCCTTTTATACCCTCATAATAGAAATCATTAGGGATCCACTGAAATATTCCATTTATCACAGTAAATTTAGATGACTGGTGACATTAAGTGCTGCTATGGGTCTGGGTCATGATTCCTGCCAAGCAGAGTCCTGTTCTGGCTCAGTGAGTATGCATTAACTCCAAGAGCCAGATTATCATCCATCATGGCTGTTGAATAAGGCCCAGTTTTTCTAGCAACAGGGTGGGTAGGAAAATATCCAAAAGAAGTGTCTACCTCTTGCATCGGAGGATGAATTCGCAATCAAGTCTTCATGCTTTTGCTTGGGGATATCAAAGTGTTCGTGCTGTTCAGCCTTTCCAAATGGCACTTCTCTGTTTCTGCGTGCTGACTGACACCAACTCCTGGTCATGCACTGCAGGAGAGTTACTACCTACGTGCCTAAGGAGAGGGAAGGAGGGGGGAGGCATCTCGAGCTGGACAGTGATGAGGTTACGAGGAAATTTCAGTCCCCATTACAAACATGCGGAATTATCACGTACCATTAAGTGGTTTTCTCTTCTGTCGGTTTACGTCCAATCTGTCACAGCAGTTTTGCTCTAGAATTTGAGTGAATATCAGACTTTGCTTTCCATCCTTTCCAGGCAGGTTTTCAGCTTGACAGCCAAAAGTCAGGTAGCTCACAACATAAATTCACACTCTTGATTTCCAAACACCGACTTTACAAATTGCACTTTCATTATGTAAAATAAAGCAATTCATATCCATTGACAGCAGATACAGTGCTTGGGCGCACACTGTTTGGCTTGATGTATTTGATAGCTTGAAACTACCTGCCTCCCAAATGTACAAGTGCATGTCCTGCTGCATGATCCTTGTGTCTAGAAGCACCAGCCTGCTTATCTTACAGAAGGAAGTAGGTCGTTCTTAAAGTCTGAGTTTAGCCATTTTAATCTGGAATGAAATGCATGGATAGAAGAAGTTAATTTGTTTGCCTTGCTGGTAAACCTCAGGCTTCTGTTGTTATAAGACTGCTTATCAGGAATAATAAATTCATGCACTTTTTTTTTCCTCTGAAACACTGGCAAGGCATAATTATATTATGATTTATTTTACAACCTCAAGACTAGAACCTGAAATATTTACTCAGGCAAAATTAGAAATCAAAGAGAATAATAAATCATTCACAACTAGGGAACTGTTATTCTTTCTATGCTCATTTAGTAGTCTGACTACAGATCAACCCTGTTGTCGGGACTTCTGACAAATGCAAAGAATAAAAGTCAGGTTTCTTGATTTCCAATGCCCTTTCACTCTGAGCCTTATTAATGCTCCTCACCCCAAGTAACACTCACAAATGGTAGTTCAGCCTTTCTAATACCAAAGTCACAAGGTGTCGATGGAAATGAGAAGATCATCACAGAATCATTAACATTGGAAAAGGCTTCCAAGGTCATCAAGTCCAACCGTCAACCCAATATTATCATAACCATTGAACCACTTCCTGAAGTGCCACATCTACAGGTTTACTGAGCACCTCCAGGGATGGTGACTCCACCATCTCCCTGGGCAGCCTGTTCCGATGCCTCACCCCCCTTTCAGTGTAGAAATTTTTCCTCGTATCCAATCTAAACCTCCCCTGGCACAACTTAAGCCCATTTCCTCTTGTCCTGGCAATGAGTGACTTGCAGCAGATGGTAAATATTGTAACACTGATAATGGTTAATTTTTTAATGGGACATATGAAACTCCAGAAGCTTTATTCATTACTGAGGAATGGTTACTCTTAATTTTAAGGGACTGGATACAGGACCTTACGGGAAAAGAACAAGCTAATAAGTGAATATATGATCTGATTAATAAACATTCCGTACTAGCCCTTAGCCTGGAGTAGCCTGAGGTTAAAGCTAGCTCATACTCTCACTTGTTTATCCAACGATGCTTCACAGATGGACCTCACTGAAACTCCAGATCAGTAAGAGGCCTCCCACGGGTTCACTGAACAGTGACTTGGTTCATGGTTTTTGAGAAGAGGTACAAGGCAACTTTGAGTCAGGTACCATAAAGGGGATACGTAGGAGACGGAGATTAAAGCAAAATAGAGATTAAAGGAACAAGGACTTCTAAGCTCGTTGCAATTTGCCTAATCCTGTTGAGATGAAAGTTTCATGTACTTTATTTCTGATAAGTAGTCTTAGCTTTTTTCTCCTGTGGATTACTGCTATCTATGGCTTGTTGATCTATGCTGAGTTTCGGTCTCAGAGGATCGACAGTTGTGTGCTGCAAGACTGACAAGAAATATTAAAATGAATTAATTCAGGAAGTCAGAGTTGGTTCTTGCATTTTACTACATTGTCCAGGTAAAGGGGATATCTTGTGCAGACCTAAGACCCCAGTTCTGCTGCTGCCAATTTCTTAGTGGATCACTGCAGCCATGTCAGAACTTCCTTGAAGGCAAAAAGTCCCCACTACCAACTGCTGGGTCCAGACCTTGCCACAGGAAAGATCTGACCCCTGATGAGCAGGACCTTCCTAGGTGGCCTTTCCAGCTGTCAGAGAGTAACTTCCAGTGACAAGTGACTTTGATCCCAAGGAGAGACATGAAGCAATGCATCGCTGGTAAAACAACTAATTTTAGCAGCTGCATCTGTTTAATTGGGACTCTCAGCAGAACCTGAGTGCAGAGGGAGCCTGGAGGAAAGTCAGGGATCACTCAGGTATGAATTGCAAACGTTATAAAGTTTCACTCTCCCCTGGATAAGTCCTCCCCAGGTGCTGCAATATTTGTGCTCCTGCTGTTCCTGGACAATCTCTTGCACTGTCATACAGCGTGGTACTACATATTTTCCACAGCTACTGAAGATGTTTGGAGATTTCAAAGGCTATTTTAGACCATTTTCTTAATTTTCTGCCTGAGTTGAGTGCTAAACTCCTGGATTTTTTGGTGCTAGCTGTCAAAGGTCCCTTAAATACTAAAAATCTCTTTAAAATGTCCAGCACCTAAGCCACCTTTGAAAATCTCAAGTGTTGTGTAGGAGACATACCAGTTGCTCTCTGTTTGTGTCTTATGTTACTATGAACTGTATCTATCATGGTTATCTTTTATCAGAGTCCTGCATGCCACTGATATTTCCAATAGAGAACTTGGGGAGAGGTGCTGCTGAAAATGTAACGCTTAAGTGTAAAAGGCAAACCTGATGTAGAATTGTATGAGGAGGTTGGCTCTAAATTCAGTCTTTCTCATATAAGAAAAAAGTAACAATATTTAAATATAATGCTACATGAAAATTTCGTTATTTCCTCATCCTTTTGAAGAATGGGACATTGCTGTCTAGTCAAGAACCGTATCTAACCTTTTCTGTCAGTGCATCCCTAGTACATTATTTCTACATTTAGAAACAGTGCTAAAAGCTAAGACTCGAACACGCATCTGCTTTGGATTAGATTTACAGGCCATCATGGAAACACAGGAAAAGAATAAAGAGCCATTGCTTATTAACCCTGAATAATTTGATTTCAGGTTTTGCATCCCCAACACGGATTGTTACTCTCTTTGGAAAATAATTAAAGGTTGGCAGCACTCGCAGCTATGCGAGAGTGACAATATCCTTTGTAGTGAGAGATTGTTGGTACAACGTGCTGTGTCGAACTGGTCTTGTTCTCTTAGAAGATGGATCCCCCAGCTGAGAAGTCAGTGATGAGAACTTGAAATATGCTTTATATTGTGCAGTGAAGTTAAAATAAATGGTGAATCTACTGACAGTTCTCTCTAACACACACACAAAGACTTTTCAGAGCGCTTTGTTTATCAGTGGTTTGCTGACTACCTCTCCAAACTTTGCGGCAATCTGTTGTGTCAGCCTTTTCCAGTTGTGTCAAACTCTGGCCACCAGTGCAACAAAAAGAGCTGCCTGATTTATAGAAAAAAATCATTGTCGTTAGTGCTGAACTCTTAAAAAAGTGAACAACACTGGTGCTTCCTGATGCCTAATGTTCTGTACTACACGGTTGTTAGAAGCCGCATTCCTCTGGGAGAGTTGGATGGGAAAGTATTGCTGTTGAGAAAAACTTGATCTTACCAAGACAGCAAATGGGAAGCCAGCTTTTGAGAACCTGCAAGCTGTGAATTCTTTTTCCTGAAAAAGAAACAAAGGATTTTGTCCTACTTTTCTAGAGATTAGCTTTTGTTTAATCTTCCAATCTTCTGGCATACTGAATCACTGACTACTCTAATAACAACACACTGGTTAATCCTTATGAAACATGTAGTGATAATTCAGCCTAAGAAACAATTCGTGTTTTACTGCTGCCAGCTAAAAGCTTATGTTAAAATTTCTGCTGTTAGAGAAAAAAAAAAAATGAAATGTGGAGGGTGTTTGTCTCCTCAATTTTCAGTATTCCCAGTTATTCCAGGCACCCTCATTATAGATGGTCAATTCTTACCGAGTTTCAGTAAAAACAAAGGTTCACCCTTCCACACCATCCATAAACAAATAACAAAAGAAAAACCTGTTAATTCCAGGTGGTGGTTATATCTAAAGATCTGATCTAGCTTCACATAAATCAACAATTTTAATTGTCTTTGGAAGAAACACAGCTGTTTGGTAAAAATAAAAAAAAACAAACAAGAAAACTATAAATAGAAAAATCCACAAAATATCCTTAATATATTTTTTATATGAGGTTTTTTTTTTTTCTTTAAAAGGACAGTTTGGGACAAAAGTGTCATATCAACAATTTCTCTTAAAGACATTTCAGCAGTACTGTGCCAGCTCAAAAGACATATACTCCTAATTTGCCAGTTTCTGCTCATTTTCTGCTTAAAAACATCATCCTAAGACTCCAGGGTTCCACAGCAGCAATCATACAAGCTGGCAAAAATATAACTTTAAGTAAGTTTATAGGCTGCCAGGCCAATAGCAAAATGTCTGATCAGGCTGAGATGTGCACTTTAAGCTGCTCTTCATGGACCTGCTGTGCTGCTTCGTGTTTAGGATGTGATACTTAAACACCCGAGGGGCTTTCTCAGTACATGAATATCTAAGGCGTAGAGAATTGGGTCAGGATTGAGCTTTGTAACTTTAAGTCAGGTGTCAGCTTTGGTTTTCAGCTGGAAATTGTGAATATCTTGTGAGGTGCTCTCCCAGGATTTGAAACTTCACGTGCTGTCGATAACATAATTAAAGGTTTTGCACTGTTTTTGGAGTAGGGAAAATCTCCTTGTGCCGTAATACTACTGAACACAGAGCTTCTACTGTCAGCCTTGCTGCATATTTACTGCTGTCATGTGGGAGGGGAAGGGGTCACGCTGCTGTTGCTGGGGGCATGCCATCCAAAATGCAGGCTCGACAGTACTTCACAGGCAAGTCAGTAGTGCAGTGAAAATCAGTGAGACCTGGTGATGACAAGCTGTAGGACTACAGTTAAAGCCACATTTGAAAATGTGCTTTTACGGCAGCGAGACAGCTCTCCTACACTGTACATGGTCCAACCCCGTTTGTTCCCTGCACGTGGACCTGCCGTCTTGACCTTGTCCACTGTGCTTCATTTTTCTCTTTTTAATTTGCCTCCTTCAGATCTTCCCACTGCCTCACTATCTAGCACATCCCTCTGAGATGTTTTAAAAATAGAGGGGTGAAAATAAGAACATAAAAATGTGGAGCCACTCAGACACACGGAAAATATTGATAGTAAATCACTCTGCGTTCTCTCTACAGGTACACACTCAGTATCTGATGTTGTTGCACCCACGTCTGTAGTACAATGGTTTGAGTAGCATCAGGTATCACTACTTAGTGTGAAAACAAACCATTGTCAAAAACGTGGCATTTAATAAATTTAATGTCATATAAAAACTTGATAAAGGAATTGAAATCTTTTTATCATGGCATTTAATGTTTTGCCAGTAAAAAGATGTGAGTTTGTTTTTAGTAATCCCTATTTTCCTATTGCTCTTGCTTTACTAAGTTGAATTCTTTTTTTTTTTTTTTTGCTTTTATGGCTATATTTTTTAACCTGGTGTACATGTGCTTAATTTCAACAGAGATTTATCTGCAGAGAACAGGCTGAGGCCTAAAGATCAACTCATTTTGTTATGTTTTCTTCCCTCCCACCTTTTCAAGTTTCAGAGGGATAGGAAATAATTTGTTTGCTTTTGCATGTGCTTGCACCCATTGTATTTGGATTCGTGAACGAGAAAATGCTAGCCTGAGTTTTAATACTTATGTAATCTGCTCCATCTGCTCTGATACAATAAATAATAAAAAGTCATTTGTTTCACCAGGAGCTCCCGGGTAGCTCTTCAACTATTAGCTGGAGCCTCCATTCTGGGGAGGTACACACCAATCATCGTATCTATTTACTTCTTTCACTGAATTCCTTGTGAAGGAGGATGGGTCCTGAGGCCTCTCTGTGGTTGATGCCTCTGCACGGTGAAAGGAGCTGGTATAAAGGCATAAAGGCTACGACAAAACCCGCTGCCTTTTTTAATAGGGGGAAAAAAGCTGAATTTCACAGGGAGTGTGCAACCCAGCATTCTGCTGCTGCACTGTGTCCCGGGAAACGCCTTGTGTCCTTTTTCCTCCCTAAGGATATTACCTTTCATGTAGATACATGTTTGGATGAGCGCCAGCTAAAGCTTTGCCCTTTCTCATCTTCCTTTTGATTGCTTGCAGGACTTCACAAAGAGTCATAGAGCCACGGGGAGCGAAGGAACATCTCGGTGTTAATGAATCAGGCCGGGGGATGTGAGCCTGCTGGGGTCATTATAAAGTGTTAGGAACAGCGTGGGACGTTCAGACACCTGGGGCTGGGTGGTCAGCATGCTGGCAGACAGAAGGAAAAGTATCTTTTCTGTAGAGAATTTAGGCTGGAGGAAATAAGGGAGAGTTTTCTCTGTTCATCTTTAAAGTTAGAACTAGTTTCTCTTGCATTATTTATTGGTTGTAGGGTTTCATGTATCCCTTCTCAGTGCTGGAGAAAAACACCGTATGCAAGTTCTCTACAAGCCATCTCTACTGAGCTAAGTTGAGGGCTTTAATTTTAGGGCTTGAATGCATTGAAGGTAGAGGAAAAGCAAGCTTGAAATCCAGTGTCCTGAGATAGGCCAATATCTTTACTGCTGACCAGAAATCAGGTTCTTTCAAATCCTCTTTTCAATACTTATTTCTAGTAGGAACCCTGGGTTGAGGAATCTGCCTGATACCGCTCACGAAGTAGTTTGACTAGCTGCTGTATTCTGGGGTCAAATCACACTTTTGGTATTTAGGTGTTCCCCTCAACTGTGTCAATCTGTCTCCTATGAATTAACCCCTATGTGCACAGCTAAAATCAAACTCCAGAAGCATTTTTCTTCGGGTTCCTTGTAATATGTGGAATAATCATACTTGACTCCGAATACTCATGCTGACTGTTTTAAATCTTCTTTTTCCTTTTTTTTTTTTCCTTCCCTTGGCACTAGAATACATTCCTCCCTCTGGGTAAACCTGAATAAAACTTAACATTAATTTGCAATCTTCTTGCCGTCATGCTAAGCTACCCAAGATACTTCACTCTTAATTTCACAGTTCTGAGAACCTCAAGGCAATGCAGCACCTGTGAAGTCTCAAAACTAGTGAAGGATGTCTGTGCTTGGGAATGAGTGCAATGGTCCGCTGAGCTTAGAAATGTGCTCAGTGTTACATCAGCTTCTGTTACTTTGTCATGCCAAGTATCTTGTAGATTGGTTGTAGCTCTCATTGCTTCTGCAGGGGACAGCACAGACCCAGGCTCGGGTAAAAGTTGATTGCAGAAGGGGATCTGAGAAGACAAAAGCATGACACGGATCTCTGGGTGATTCTGGGCAGGTGCTGTAAATCTGAGCATTTAGAACACAAAAGGATGCAACTGGTAACTGAGGAAGAAAGTAGAAAAGTTCAGGCTGTGTTGTTACAGTGGGCAGGGAGTCCTTTGAGTCAACTGAAAATCACTGTAGCAAGAAGCTTGGTCTGCAGGGGGAATGAGGCAGTTTTTAATTGAGTTGCACAAGCCGTGTGCTTGAAAGCAGGGGGCGGGTAAGAGGGGCACTGAGGAGGAGTCTGCAGCAGCCTTAGCCTCAGTAATCGCTGCTGTGTGCATTTCATAATGAAAACCTTTCGGCAAGACTTTGAGAGGCTAGGCTGGTGGTATCTTCAGTGTCTGTGTGAACCACTCGTATTCCTTGTGTGCGTTCTGGAGCAACCATCCGTTGGGCAGCAGTGCAGGGAGAGAGCAGGAGTACACCATGCTCAGCTTCCCCCCCAGGCTGCAGGAAGGAGGGAGGTGTTGCACCAACATTTGTTTGAAGGAAGAAGCAGTGCTAGCCCTGTCATCCGTACCTCGTCTCACCTCAGAAGCAGGATGCATCTGAGAGTGCAGCTGGCAACCATAAAAAGTTGACAGCCACAGACAACATTGTGAAGATGTGTTTAATGTATAGAAATAAATAGTAATTTTAATGGGATAATAGAAAGTAAGTAAAATTACATAAGTATATAATATAAATTCCATCCTCCCAGAACAACTTCTGGTTCTAACAGGAAAGGACCCATCTGTCTGAACACTGAGCTCTGCCTCAGTTGCTCTTTTACCTGCTGCTTAGTGGTGCAGGTACCACTAGATGGCTGTCAGAGAGAAGGTGTGAGGACCTCTGGGAGAGCACCCAGGGCAGACCAGGATTTGGTGCTGGGCCTTTTTGAGACGAAGTTTTGACTGTCAGAAAGGTTTGGGGGTGGTTTTTTTTGGGGGGAAGACCGAATCATGCTGAATTGTCTTTGTATGATGTGAATCATCACTGTTAATTATAAATGGACTGATGCTTTGGCTTGAAATGCAACATTCAGGGCAGGGTGCTCATGGTCTGCTGTGGGGTTTCATAGGCTGCAGGCATCTCTGTGAGCCACCAGCGTCAGGTTAAGTGAACTCTGATTTAGTAGTTTATATGTTGAAGAAACAGAGGTCCCAGACAAAAAGAGCTCAATCACTGGAGCATTTTCCTCTTTTCAAACTCTTTTCCTCAGTGTTACAATGTGTCTAACAGCATTAGAAGCATAACTTAAAGATGCCTTGTGACAATACAAAGTGTTTGTCTAGGAAGGCAGGAAAAAATATAAATGTTAACTAAGAAGAAGACCAGAACAGTGCCTTGGCTGTAGGGGTCTTGTTTGGCCCCTAGTCTTAGGCTCAGAGCTGGCTGGACCAGAGCTGGAATGCAGCCCCTGAAGAGTGAGCACATCAGCTGCCCATGTGTGCTTCACTTCCTCGATGGACTGGAAGAGGGGGAGAAAATCCTGAACACTGATGCCTTGATATTGGCTCAACACCAAAGCTGTGTTCCTGCAGACTCAGTTACACTCATCTGGACTTTTGGCACATATGTTGATAAGACTCTTCTTCAGTAATTTTCTTCAGTAGGTAGAAGTACACTGAGGGACTGTACTGGGAGGGAGACCAATGCAGCGTCACAGAGATGCACTTCACTCTTCAGATGTGCAACTGGAGGTCACACCTGGGGAGATGTTAGCTTAAAAACTGTCTGCCACGACACAGCATATTTACTGATCCTCCCAAAGCCTATGAATAAAAAATGGATTGTCACCGTGCTGCACAAGAGATGTGAATGGACAGAAAGAGGAAACTGTATCAAAGGCAACCAGTGAGCTGTGGAAATTTGAGTTGTTTATAACAGATAAACCCACAGGATTTCCTAAGGAAGACCTCCATCACTATTTGTTCTCTAGACCTGCTTCCTTGCTATCTCATGAGACCCAGTCAAATACAGTCGTTTGGGACAATTCCCAATTCTGTGCAGAGTCTTCAGCTTAGAAGCCACTTGACTTCCCCGCTACATCTTGGAAGAGGAAAACTTACAAAACTAATATAAGCTTGGTTACTGAGCGGAAAAGTAGTTAGGAGAAATGCATGCTATTGCTGTCTTGTTAGGTCCGGAGTGCTCCAAGACTTTTTGGCTGGTTTTCTTGCTGTCTGAATAAAATGAGAGAATCACATCAATATTGGCAGTCCTCAGTGCTGCTTTTTAGCCAGAGCTGAGCAAGCAGCTACGACTGTGCCAGCTTTTCCCTCAAATGAGCTTGCCCTTACGAAGCAGGTTCATCACCACCCAGTAGCTCTAACTGGAGGGTATCCTCTCCCATGCACAGAAACACAGCAACTGTCTGATAGTGTTTTAGAGGTTGGGATATTCCCTACTATTAAAGACCCTCTGGTGGCCCCTTTTTGCTGGAAACGGGATGAATCCAGAATTGCATCCTTTTTTGATCCAGTCCCCTACCCAGAATCAGCCACACTGGAAATCTTTGAAGGTCTTACGAAGCTCCCTCCCTGTTAGTGGGTGTTTGGGAGCATTCAGTATAGGTGTTTCACAGGGGGCATGGCCAGTGTTTTTAGGAAGATCAATGCCTAGCTGAAGCTAGACCATGCAGTAGTAGGAATATAGATAGTAAGGGAAATACAAAAGCTTGTGTTTGGGTTTGCAGTTCTTGTCAACAGGTTGCAGGAATCACGGTACAACCAAACTTGTGAAGCCTGAAGTGTTGATGAGGGTGGTAAAAGGAAGGTTGTCCTTTCTCTTCAGGATTCTGACTGACATTTCTGCATTTCAGAATCACTTGATGAAGGAAGAGAATGACAGTGAACATATTGCAGCAACGTAGAAGTCCTCACAGCCTTATTCTCAACTGTGGTAAATTGGATTAAATCTACGTATTTTAAGAGTAATACTGATTTACACCAGGTCTAGGTGCTTGTCTTTTTTTCTTTGGTCTCCCAAGCTCAAATCCAGAAGCAGGCAGTGTGAAATAGAGAGGTCTTTTCTGGAACCATTCAGAATCTGTGTTACTTCAGTGAAATGAAGTATAGTCAAGTATAAAATTTAACTACCTTATCATAATATTTAGTTGCACTTGTTAGAATTTTCAGTACACTGGGTGATAAAGCCAGAGGCACTTAAGAGCTCGCAGGAAATATCTGACATCCTGCAACAATGAGCCTTTAATTTGCTGTTACTTTAACAGTGATTAAAAACCAGCAAACCTATGCTGCTGACACACTTTGCACTTTGGGAGATAATCTGAAACTGATTTACCTTTTGTTCTGCGTGGTGTTACCTCTAAGATTCTTGCTCCTTAAATGTGTTTCTGTGGTTTTTGGGTTTGAGGACTCTATGCCACTTGTGTAATAACTCTGAGGAATGGACCCTTGTTACAGTTTTATTCAGAGATGCAAAATTCTGTAGCCAAAATGTTTTAAAGTATTTTAGAACATTTCACAATCTCCGAATCACTTATGCCATAAATCGATTTGACCTCCAATTTGCTTTAGGTGTCTTACTATGAGTAAGAAATCAGTTCAATTTAAGCATGCATACTTCCACCTTAATGATCTGATAGCTTTATCTTCAGCAGCTCTGGAAATGACTGCAAGCACCATTCAGGGTATGAATCTGTACATCAGACTTGAAATTACAGATAGAGCTGCTTTCAACCTATATGGTTTTGCTCCCTCTTTCCTAAAAATATCCCGTAAAAACCCATTAATTGTGCTGTGTGAGTCTATCTTTGCTGAACTGTGTAATTATTTTCTTTTCTTTAATCATGAGTAACTCATAAGTCTTTCGTCTCTCTGAAGCTTTGAAATTTCCTGGAGTTTGTTGTCTTTGAGCTGAGGTGATTTTTGTGAAGTTCTCATACACAAGTCTGTCAGAGGTAGAACAGCTCTAACTAATTTGGTGTGGAAGTGGGCAGTTGGGAAAGCTTTGGGACAGCAAGGTAAAACATCCAACTAATGAAAACCTACATAATTTGAAGAAGTAGATCCTCAAGGCATAAAGTTTTCTGAATGTTACCTGCTTTGTTGTTCCGGTGAAGATATTTCAAGAGCAGTGGTTTGAAAATGAAATTTTAATTAAATTCTAGTGGATATTTTCTTAGAAGACAGTGTAAGACACTTAAAGGACAGTACAAGACCTATAGATTGAAGGAAATGAAAGCACTTCCTTTGTTTTATTAGTATTCTCTGTTCATGAGTGCAATCCAATTATCTGTAGCATTTGTCACACGGTGTCTTTAAGGTTGTGAATTTTAATAAGAAAATTCTTTAACGAGATGGCTCTTTGTAGGGTAAAGGAACAGTTCCTGATGTGGGGATCCAAAGTGGGCAGGCGAAAACAATAGAAGCTGTGCAACTAGGAAGGTACTTGGGCTGCATCCTCTCTGTGTGGGAAGTGATGTGGACCTGGATATGGAGTTAAAGGCAAATGGTGGAACGTCAGCAAATGATCGTGGTGTGTGTCTGAAATAAAGTGAAACATGGTTGGATTCTCACAGAGGCGACAGCTTCATTGACCTCTAAGGTCAATATAAATTGTCCCTCATCTGCTTTAACTTTAGGCAAGAGCAAAATTCTGTATCACTCCTTTTGTTCTTACTGAGAATAGTCACAGTTTCATGAAGCTGCAAAGAAACTATTTTGTAGAAGCCAAGATAAAACCTGTTGACTTGTCATTAGTGTCTGACTGACTAATATTTGGCTGAATGCTTGAACTGGCAAGCAGGAAAATATAGAAGAGATTATGACTTTATTATATGCAAGTGTGGAGTTCTATGCCAATACATTAAGTCCTAAAGGATTTTTCTAAATGAAATTGTGAGGTATGAAGCAGTAGACCTTTTCTTTTAAGATTTAATATTGTAAGTGTTGTTTCAGGATGATTAAGTTTTATGACTTAGTTATGGGACTTCTTACTGGTGATATAACAAACTATAACTTTCAGAAGAGAAACACCCAAAGGATCTTCTACAGCCCTTCTCTTTTAGACATCTGCTTGATTCTGACAGCTGGGGTAGTTACAGCAGGAATCAAGTATGAAAATAATTAAATCTGAGCTGGATTTTTATCCCTCTTCCCAAATTTACCGTAATATTTTGCTAAGGTGCTTCTTAAACACTTGATGCTGATAATCCAAACCTGCAACGTTTAAGTAAGTTGTTTCCTTTGTGCTGTTCTCAATACAGATCTCTCTGACAGCGAAGTTGCTCTGGGATAGATTCTTTTCACCTCTGTGTGAGCTTTTCATAGTGCTCGGATACTGGCGTATGGGTATCACAAGGTCTGCACCCCACATGTATCAACCAGTTTGCCCAAATGAGTCAGGGAGTTCTGCAGACCTCAGCTCAGCTGAATGCTGGTGTCCTGTAAGGAGAGAGGAGTATTCAGCTCAGACTCTCTGCTTTGCCTGCCGGGAAAATCCACTCTAATGCGCCATGTCTGAGGTCGGTGGAGAACCCAGTGTGCATATTGAGTACCTGATACATTCACAACCTTGTCCTGTTTCTTAGGGCTTGTGCTGTGGCTGGAAGTGCTGAAAGCCCCATTTAGCTCAGATAAGCCACTGCTACAGAAGCAAAACAGTTCACAGGAAGGAATGTAATTCTTTCAGGAAGGGTGCTAGACTATCTAGCATTTTAGCATGCAGGAACCAGAATCCACTTAGGAAACATGAGTATTATATCAGTCTTTTATCAGTTCTAACTTTTACATGTGGCTAATAATTTATTACTTGTAGAAGTGAAAACTTTCTAATGCTCCTTCAGGGAATGTGCTGTACTTTCCATTTGCTTGACCTTCTAGGTTTTCATCATTATTTATAGATTACTGCAGTGTATTAAAATAATTTTCTGAACAAAAAAAAATAAAGGAAAAACCAAAACCTTTTCTGAGGAATAAAATCAGAAGGGACGTGCTGAGTGTAATTTCTGTCAGCAGATGTTCTTAATTGTTCAAATTAACTGCAGAATACTGTTCGGGTATGTTTGAAATAAAAATAGCGACCAATGCAATTTTGAAGTAGTTCTGCTATAATTCATGCGTAGAATACGCAGGACACTTAGCGAATTCTTTTGTCCTTTACACCTAAAATAAGGTACTGCTCCCTCCAATGAATTTATATGACTTAAATAATAAACCTGGTAATAATTATATTATGAATACTAGTGACTGATTTCCAAAGACGGATAAAAAGCAGATTTCAGGAGCTCTAACAGTAGGTGGAAATAATAAAATTGCGAACCTGTGTAATTAATGGGAGTTCATTACTGAAATAATAGTATGTCCATCTTCTATAATGCTTCCCTACCAGAGGAACTAATGAAAGTCAAAGAGGAGAAACAGCTGGAGAATAGCCGGGAGGTACAAGGGCTGCAGTGAGACTTTGAAACAATCTGCAGAATCCCTGAAGAAATGAGAGTTAGGTCAAAGCAAAGGTCTTGGCCCTTCAGTGCAGTATCAGCATCACAGAAAATTTGCCTGTGATCAAAACCTATTCACTGTGGTTGTGTTCCAAGTAAGACTGGTAGTTGAAAACAGGGTTTTCATGTGACTGTCACGCTCTCTGGTGTCCATAGCTGGTTTGCAGACCAGGGTATCTATCGACTGCCCCAGACAAAGCAGCACGCTGAGGGGTTTTGTGGGTCCCTTCATTATATAGTCAGAGCTGTTGCTGTATCAATTAGAAGCTTAAAATGAGATGCAACGCACTGGTGAGGGATGAGCAACTTAGCAACTTGGTTTCCTCTGGGTAACAGGTGCTGTTCCTCGGCTGAGATGGCATTTCAGCTAAGACAAGCTGGATGCCAGGCACCTAAACTGCTCTTTTAATTAAGTCTGGTTATGAAATGATATGATCTTGGCAACAACAATATCTGCTGATTGTAACTGCTTGTTCTGAATTTGTTACTCAGTTGAATTACACAGGAACTAAATGTTCCTCTCAACATATTTTTTCCCTCCGTGGTAACACAATGAATCATGAAGGACATTTTCTATGAAAGCTGGTGCAGCCCAGACCCAGCTATAGGAAGAGATTAAGATAGAAACAGAAATATATGTTATGGCCCTGATTCTGCTGAAAATACAAGCACTTCACTGATAAACTTTGGTGATTTGTTCGATTGTTTGTTTTACCTCCATACTGTGGCACACTCTTGCATTGTGTTTTGGAAGAGCTTATCCAGGGTTAAATGCTTGACTGAGTCAAGGTTTGGCTTGCTGTGAATTTGGATGCATGTTATGTCCACAACCCCACCTACATCACGGAACCGGTTGGACATTAAGCTCTTGCAAGTATTTGGGCAATAAAAGCCTCAATATTTTTGCAGCTATCTACATGTTTTGAACAGTTTTCTGTGGCACCATTTTGAACTAACTCCTGAACTAGCAAGAAGACTGTTAATTAGGAAAAGCAAATGAGTTGTTTGTATTTCCAAAGGCCGTGTCAGTGGGGAGAAATGGCTTTGAAAAGATGTGGCTGTTGTGCATCAGGATACATGTTCTAGCAGGCATCAGTCAGCAGGGAGCCAGTGCTATCTTTGGCTCTGCCAGACCACAGGGGCAGGACTGGACTCTGCTGGGTATTGTGGCAGTGTGCAATTGTTTTTCCTAAGAAACTGGAATAACTGTACAGAAATACAGACTCTCCTAGAGTGGCATCACCATGTGTAGGACCACAGAGAGGTCTGGGTCCAGGCTGGGATTGGATTTTATCTGGTGTACCATCTACACAGCCTTACTCTAGAGAATTACCGGCAAATAAAAATGCTCCCTGTGGAAAATAAATATAAAAAATCAGATAGCCCTATGCATAAACCACCAGAAATTCCATCCTTTATGTGGCAAATATAAATGCCTGTCATCTCGTGTCGACTTGTTCCAGTTGTGTTAGAACATCCCATCTATAATCTGCTACAGTTTCTCTGGTTTAAATCATAAGGTCAGTAGCAAGATAAATCCAAGAGATTAGTTTGAGTCACGTGATCCAAATTGTGCCAACAACTGTGCTTTTCTGTTCTTAAGCTACGCAGCACAGTGAGAGTACTATCCAAACACTGAAGCTCCCAAATGTCCGCATGAAATTGCATAACTCTGCAAGGGACTGTGTTTGTACGTCCACGTGGGACACAGGTCACAACAGTACCCCCTGGGCACAGGTCACAAGTACCCCCCTGGGCTCCAGACTGTACCATACTGTGACTGAAATCTGCGACTGAAAGGTCACTTCACTGAGCTTTGCTCCCTCATGAGGTCATGGGGACCTTGGTAAGATTTAAGACGTGGGATAATGAAAGGAGAAAATCTGATTAAAAAATAATTTAGGCCTTGATTCATCTCAGTACTTAAATACATGGCCAACATGCAGCGTGTCCGAGTTCCGTGGATATCAGCGGGACTGCTTACAAACTGAGGACCTGGGAGCTGACCTGGGCTCTCCATAGAGGTGTTTGCACAGACCCTGCCTTCATGGCTCGGTACGGGTTTCACCAGCTGCATCCACAGCATCTAGCAGGATAAATTATAAAAGATCATCCAGACTACCCATGAAGTCACGTGGTTGACTTCTGCGTAGTCCTGTCACTTTCTTCTGGTGCTGTACCTGTATGTCCCGAAAGGGGCATCCTCCACTTGCATTAGGAAATCACTCCTCCTGCCTCTCTGGCAATCATTTGTTCTCCTCATTCTTTGCTGTTTATCCCTATGGATACTTCTGAACTAGCATCTCCTTTCCAATAACTCTATTTTAATCTTTCTTCTGGAGAAGCCATCACCGTTCAGTGAAAAAGATAACACCAACTCTTTTTGATATGGTCAGTAAGCTTGGTTCTGTTTATTCCTCATTATTTTTATTCCTTCATTATTATTTTAAATAAATATATGAAACAGAAGTTTGACAACTTTCGCTGTCTGGTATGAAATGTTTACGGTTTGCAGACCGCAACTGCATTTCAAGCAAATTCTCTTGCAGACATGATGCATTTTATGCAATAGCAGTGCAGTTTGTCATTTATAGATTGATTGTCTGGCTACAGGCAAACTTTGAAAGCTTTCACACAACGGTGCTTTTATTTTAAGCTTATTAGAGGCTTTAGATACAGAATTCAGATTTGTATTGAGGCTTCTTCTGTGTGCCTGGTAGATGAGCATTGTATAAACAACACTGGTGCGTAGCCCTGCAAGAATCCATTCTAATGCTTGGCTCAAGATATTAATTGCAAGAACATTGGAAACTCAAAGGCAAATAAAATAACAAGAGTATTTGTGCCAACAGAAGCTGGTTTGTTTGTTACTCATTCAGCGTTAGGAGTTCAGCGAGATACATGACTGGCAGAGACAAAGTTTATTCTTATTAGTCATAGAGAAGGATGAATATTTATTATTGAATAAACTGACTTTTGACATTCTCAAAACCTCCAGCTTTGTAACGATGTGTTGGAGTAACTGTGTTGGCTTGACTGCTTATTATACCTATGCTGGCAAATTGCATCGTAACCTATGTTGTTGCTTTGCTCTGTGTATTATGTTGACATACGTATGCATATATTTCTATTCCTGTTCTTGGGGATGTTTTCCAACCCAGCTTAGTTCCCTTTGTAGATGTATTTGATCGGTGAGGTTTGATCCTCCAGGACCAAGCTGTCTGTCTCATTGAAGGTGTCGCTTTCACCAGAGCAGTTGGCATTTTTAACTCTGTTTAGCCGAGACTGCAATCGTTCATGTTCCTTTCTCAACTCCGAGTAGGAATGGGAGAAAGTGTGGAATATTGATGTTGCAGGAAAAGACATGATGAGAATCCCACTGAGGATGCTGCTGAGAGCCACCATCTGGCCTGGGACGCTCCGTGGTACCATATCTCCGTACCCCACGGTGGTCATTGAAATGATAGCCCACCAGTAAGAAGCAGGTATGCTTGTAAATTCAAGCACCTTCCCCGATTCATTCTCAGCGAGATAGACCAAAGGAGAAAACAGAGTGACAGCCACACATAAGAAGAGTAAAAGCAGGCCAAATTCCCTTGTGCATCTCCGAACTGTGAGGCCCAAAGTCTGCAAGCCCAAGGAGTGTCGGGCAAGGCGCATTACGTACAAGATCCTCAAGGCACGTAAAACCCGTAGCACCAAACCAACCTTCTCCAAATATGTGTTGCTACTTGGCCTGTCGTCCTCCTCATTTGAGTCATCCTCTGAGAAGATGAGGGAAACGTAATAGGGTGAAATAGCCAAGAAGTCAATGATATTCAGGGGTCCTTTGAAGAACTGACACTTGCTCCTTGCCTGAATGAATCGGAGGCAGAACTCCAGGGAGAACCAAGCCACACAGATGGTCTCTATGACGAAGATGTAATAGCACTTCTGGGAACACTCGCCCTGAAACACAACACAAAGAGAATGAAATAAAAGAACAGTCTGTGAACCGGCATCCAGAAACACCAAGGAAGAAGCAAGATGTATCTGCTTGAGTCACTGGTATCAGAAATGAACAAATCCTAGCTAGCAGGTAGTCGGGTGGCAGCCATCTCTCAGTGGTGTGTAAATGATAATGAGCATGTGAAGTATCTGTATCAAAAGGTTTATCTAAGTGCTTATTTTTATTATCTTGCTTCTTCCAGACTAAATGAATGAAACTCATCTCTGTATAAAGTCTTGGCATGCAGCCTGTAAGTCCCAAATAAGTCCAACTTTCTGGTCTCAAACAAAAATTACTTTACACTTGACTGGTTTATGAGCATGTATACAGTTCCTAATACAGTTCCATTCTCAACCAAATCTCACGAGCAAAATCGATTAAATACACCCCAGAAAACACTGGATGTTCAGTAGCCCTCTGCATTGCAATGAACTGTTGATTTTTTAGAGTGCCTTGTGATAGAAATGCTTCTCTTCTTGGGAGTCACAAATCTTTTTTGTTCAGGCAGTGTTTATATCCAGTAGCTCCACAGTCATCACCTGTTATGATCATTGGCTTTCTGAGGTTCCCTGGGTAAAATGGTAACATAACCCGTACATATATGTTTTTCCCAGTCTAACCTTCAGAACAATTTAGCTCTGTAGCACCATTTGGAGATTTTTTTCCTCTCTCTGCGCAGCATACTGTCAAGATCATAATTTATCTCTTAAAATAAACACTGCAGAAGGTAATGAAGGCTTTGCCCTGCTAGAGTTCCATGTACAGGATCAGGTTATAGCCCCATTTAAAGTCATTGCCATGGCAGTGCCTAGAGTGCATTGATGTTCGCAGAGCTGCTGACTTGGCTTGATGAGATTGCTCGCAATCAGCACTTGTGTTGTGCGGTGTTCGCTTTTTCTGAGTTCTAAATTATTTGTACAGTGCAGCCTGGACTCTGCACAGACCTGCCTATGGTCATTCTAGTGATGTGGCCTGTGAATTATTCATTGTTCCCATCCAGATTTATTCTGGTTTTTGTTAACTGGACTGAATTTGCAGTACATCTCTTACTTGTTTACCTTTATACATTTACAGGTGATGTTGCTCTCAGATCATCACGTAGTTTTCAATATTCCTTCTTTGGAGAATACATGAAAAGAAAATTTGTTTTCTGGAAGTTGTAACCATTAAGATCTAGGGTTTCTTTTGAATTATAAGTGAAATTTCAAGGTACAGCATTGTCAGGACTGTTTGGGAGATTTTTTTTCTTCTCAACTTCCTTGGTTGCCTCACGGGGTTCCCCTTGGAAAGTTATAGGTATTTAGAGAAAGCACTTTGTGCAGTCAGCTTCCTAAACGCGTCTTTCATTTTTCAGAAGAGCATCCTTCAAATCAAACTTTTCAGGAGTGTTACTGTACATTTTATTTCTCCATTGCGCATAGTTGTGGATGCAAGGGACGGGGAGTTCTCCCCTGTTAGCACACTTTGTCTTTTTTATGTGCTTTGCAAAAGACTTCCCAGAAATGTTTGCATATGATTCAATCCACAGCCCCTTTTTCTGCCGCAGCAAACAAGAGTGACAATATCACAGGCTCTGACACTATGACTAATGCAGAGAGCTTGGTGCTTCATTTTTTTTCCAAGGAGACAGAAGAAGAAGGATGTGTTTGCTTCAGCCATACCTACACCGTGTGAAAGCATGCAGCAAAGCCAGCCCTGCTTCTGTCAGAGGGAACTGATTTATCCATGCAGCACAGTAGTTCTGTATGGAGGTGACTAACTCGAGCCCTAGAAATAATGCAGCTGGGCTACCATCTGGCAGCAGGGCCATTGCACTCCATCACATCGTGTAGACGTACCGTGATTTACTCAGTCTATATACAATATCTGCAGAAACTTCCAGGCCTCTTTCTCTGCCTGTCTCTTATTTTTCTGGCACCAGTGTCTGGAAAGGGAGCATAAGACCCTGGCTCCGTGGTGTTTAATGAGAACGTGCTACTTGATTTCACACTGGGAGACAGAATCCATCCAGTGAGTTTGTATGTGAATGTTTTATGTATTAGGAACATTTGTATATATTATAAATGTGATATGGTATATACAGAATATCCCTCTCTGCCAGTCTCTTTGGAGGTTCTCGATCCTTTTGAACATCCCGTTCAATAGCAGCGACTATCGGAAGAAGAGGGAAAACCAGGAAACATAAAGTACTGAAGCCAATTTTTGTTTCTCCCAGTATTTTTGACGTTTTTTAGACCTCAGAGTTCTTTACGTTTCACTTACAATTGTTGTCCAAAGAGCAGGCAGAATAACACACTGACCTCAAATGCCGTGCTCTTACTAAAATACAGATGCTTCTATGTCACTGGTAGGTTCTGTTCAATTTGCTGTTGTCACCAAAGTCCCATTAGATGTTGGCTGCTTTCAGGCAACTGTCAAACTATGCCCCAAATACCCCGATCCAGGAAAGGGCTTTTATTTTTTTTTGCATAAATGGCCAATAAAGGAATTTCTGTGCCACAACGACTTCTATCTATTTCCTCTTTCCAAACAAAGCAAACACATTTGGGAACTTCTAGAGATCGGTGCCTGCCAACACAAACCACGACAAACAACTCCCTCTCTCGACCTCACCATTAACTAGAGCAGAATTCTGAGCCTTTATTTTCAGATCTTTGAGTCAAATTTGTCAGTGACTTCTTTCTCCTCCTGCCTGCATCTTTGCACCCAAAGTACCATGGTGTAATGCAACCTGTGAAAGCTCCAAGCTAGTGTGGTGTTGACTGGGAATATGAGGGGAAGGTGAGGTTTTATTTATAACTATATTTTGGGTTGACTTTCCAACAAAACCCACTGACATGTTTTACACGATCGTAGCATCAATCAGTACTGAAACTATCATCAGCTCTGACAGGAGAACAGTTCTCACAAAGCTGGTGGTGAGTGAGTATCTAACTCTTTTGAAAACTTTATTCACCCTGCACATTTACTTTTGAACAATGCAAGAATTTATCAGGATTTATGGAACTTGTCTCTAGCTGAAATTCTACAAGGTATGATATAAATGTAATAAAATGAGTGCCTGGTATTGATCTTATGTATGAGAAGAGAATTTGGCTCAGCAATGAAGGAAACAATATTTCGTATGTAAGAAGATATATCCTGAGCCTGATGCCTGAAAAATCGAGTGATTTCTTAAATTTATAAACCACCTCAAAGAAGTGAAGTGGCTGTTTCAAACTTCTGTACCACCAGAGATAATAAGCAATTCATGCTTCCTTTTCTTTATTGCCTTCTGCTGTATAAGGCAATGGCTCATTTTCTGGCTTCTCTCATATCGTTTAGAGTGTTACAGTAAAATTGCTCGGTTTAGGATCCTTCTATTAGCTTCTTTTAGATTTGAAAAAATAGGCTCATAATATAAGAATGGCCGTACGGAGTCCAGTTAGCCCCGTGCCCTACTGCAGCAGCCTGAGAAAACAGATTCCCAAGACAAATCTGCCTGCTTCTCTTTTCCACTCCAGAGCTTCCTGAGATGGAGATGGTGTTCTTGTTGCTCTTCTATGAAGTCTGGCCATTTTTCTTGTCTGCTGCCTGTTGTACGGAGACTCACCCCTTTCCCCTGAACTCTGTTCCCGTTAGCTTCATCTGAGGCCCCTAAGCTCTGACACTGGAAGGGACAGTGGCTACCTGGTTGACATTTACTTGTTTCCTACCATTTGCAGTTTTGTAAACCTGTGCTGGAGCCGCTGTCATAGCTTGTTCCCATCCTGGGGAATTCTGCCTGCCTTAGTCCTTGGGCGAAGCTGTTCCATCCTTGTTGCCTTTCTCTGGCCCTTTTCCTTCTTGAGCTGGAAGGGACTGACACTGCAGTTTTAAAGTGTAGCTGAGCTGTAAGTTATATAGTCAAATTTCTATTCATTTTATGATCGATAATTAAAAAAAATCTGCTTTTTATTGTGCGCACTTTAAAAAAGTTGGATCTATGTGGGGACAATGCTTAGAATGTAATAAATCCAACAGTGAGAAACAGTGTGACTTTGGAAAGTGTTATTTCACCTTTCTTGGAAAATCTTCTTTCAAAAGGATTTGAGGTTCAGGAATTGAGCACCTCTGAGGCCAGGACTGGTCAGGGTAATATCTCAGGCTAAATCTCAGAGCTTAGTTGCATAGGTAATTTTACAGAGAAAAACTTCATTCATTAACTGTGAATTCAAGCTAAATGAACTTGAGATATGTGCCACTCACAAGATAAATACGATACATTTCCTGGCCAGGTGCCCTCTTAGTTTACCAGGAAGCATTAATCGAAGTGTAACGACAGCTAGGTTAATAAACAAAATGAGACCTCAGAGCTTTGCTGCACTAACCTCTCTTACAAGAGATATAAATCTCATCTAGTAAAAATAATATCTTTACGTACATCAGTAATTGTAGCAACACCCAGGGAGTCTGAATCAGTATTTCCCCTGCAGAATATATATCTCGTCTCTCCACCTTGGTTTTCAGATGCTACTCACTTTGTTACATTTTCTAGACAAGGAAAAAATGTATTATTTATCGATAACTGGGTGAGATCACCAAGGAACTATTCTTAGGCCTTCAGGGTCTGCTCTTTGCTGACCATTTGTGTCCCATTTGGTTGCACTCTAAGACACTTTATAATTAAAATATGGCTTGGAAAACGTGTTCTGCATCATTACCTGATCATAGAATCATAGCAATGTCTGGGCTGGAAGGGACCTCTAGAGGTCATCCAGTCGAACCGTGCTGCTGAGAGCAGGGACACCTGCAACTAGAGCAGGTTGCTCAGAGCTCTGTCAAGCCCCACCTTGAATGTCTCCAGGGATGGGGCCTCAACCACCTCCC